>JUFY01030030.1:0-13644 GCA_001855655.1 Leptopilina clavipes | reverse complement strand
GATTTATTTCTAAAACTACACCCAGAAGAAAGATATATTTGACTCAGAGTCTACTAAACTATTTATTTGTTCCAACTAAATTTTATTTGTTCCAACTAAATTTTATTTGTTCCAACTAAATTTTATTTGGTTTAAATAAAAATTGATTTGGTTCAAATAAAATTTTTATTTAAAACAAATAATTAGTTTAGTAGGCTCTGAAACAAATATACGTTTATTTAACCCAAATAAATTATATTTGGTTCAAATAAAACATTTCTCTGGATGTAATTTATGGAATAATTCAAAACTTAAATTTTACAAAAAGAAAAGAAAAACGGCAAAAATAATTGAAAAACAATTTATCCATCAAAAGGCAAAAATTTTATATATTTTATTTATTCGATTTCTATGTAAAAAAATAAGAAATAAAATTTTTGTATTATAGTGATAAATGTAACGTAAAAAAATATAAAAAGTGCCGACTGCGGTAAAATTTCAAATAGATCATGAATAGTGACATTATTTTAACTGATAGGAATTGTGCCAGTTGTACCTGGTATTGACAGTTTCTACATGCATCTCTTGTTTGTTGATTTTCTTTTTTGTTGAGTAGTTAGTATTTCATTAAATCATTGATTCATTTATAGTAATGCGAAAATATTTAGAAAAAAATGTTAGTTGACTTTAAAAAAAAAAATAAAAAATGAAATTATATAAAAAAAAAGTCAAGTTAATGAATTTTGACGTCAAAAACAAACAAGTTTCGCTAAACAAGTTTTTTCTACAACAAGTTTCTCTGCTATTTATTAAATGATAACCCGAGGCGTTGTTGTACGCCTCAGTTCGAATTTTACCTAAAACTTTACGTCACCTGATGTCACACATTTATTAAATTATTTATAAAACTCGTTCTCAATTAAAAGAATTCATATCTAAAATTTTTATTTTATATATTATTATATATAAAATAAAAAGTTTAGATTCGAACTTTCAGTGTAATTTATTTTTTGCATTTTATTGTTTAATATATTTAATTTTGCAATAGCAAATAAATTAAATAAAAATTATAAATATATAATGCAATATTTATTGTTCTTTTTAAAAGTTGTTGGATGAAAATAGTAATTCCTTTTATCTGATGTTTCGTATCAATTTTCTTTCCCTTAAAAAAGGGCAATCTCGATAAGAATAAGTTTTGGAAAAAAAATTTATAGGACGAATCTAAGATATAGCCCTCTTATCAATGGAATGTAATATATATTTGAATGTAAATTTTGTGGAAAAGATGAGAAAAAATCGTATCAAATGTATATATGCAGGATTTCACATATATTAAAGTATATATAGGCAAGGAATTCCAAGGCTTTGAAACTATTCGATTCTAAATAAATATCACGTTCAATGTTTTTCCATACCAAAAAGTCAGAATTTGAAATTAAATTACTTCATAAAAAAATTGTTTATTTTCCTTCACTGTAAACTTTTGGTATTAAATTGATACCAAAAGTATCAAATTGATCCAAAAAATTGGAATCAATTTGATACTTTTAAGTTTACAGTGTTATTCTTCTAAATTTCTCACAATATTTTTATTTGAAAAAAAGATATAAAAAACACTGTACATGCACTTTTTTTTATTACCTCCGTCTTCAAAAATGCCACTTTCCATACTAATTTTCTTTCTTCTTGTGTATTTCAATTTTTTTCCCCCTGTAAATCACTAAAAATCACTCAAGAATTATTTTAAAAACTGATTTCACAAAATGTTTGATAATTCATTTTGAAAATATAATAGAAGAAAAAAATTCACTCGGTTTTTCCAATAAAGGCGAAATTTGTTTAAAAAAATTTGATATTTTTCATTGACTTTGAAAAATTTAGATTTCCTAAACAAGTTTATTTGAGAAATGACTTGAAAATTAATTTTTAATTTTAATTTAATTCATGAAAATGAAGATGAAAGTCAAATAGACGAGTTGAACAAATTCTTGTCGGCCCGCTTTCGCGGTCGCGACTGCAACTGGTGGCTGGAAAGCAACTCTATCTTGAGCTTGTGCTTTTCTATAGTGTGTTCAAAATAACTCTCGCAAGCACGCGACGTTATAATAATACTCTAAGTTCAACGGTCCCTATTGAAACAAAATTTTCAAAAATGATCCTTCTTAATTTGAAATTTTTATTAACACGTGTTTGTGGAGATTATTATTATTAAATGAAAAACATTTTTCTTAACAAATTCTTTTTCCGCAAACAATTTAATTAGAATTTAGAACTTTATTTAATTATATACGCCCTAGTATGAAATTCAATTAACTAATTATATAATTCTTAATTTTACTTGCGTTTTTTAGATTCCACACACCCTATAAATATTATTCATTTCTCAAGGGTTTAATTAAAACTCAATTTATTTAAATAATTTTTTCGAAATATTTATTTGATGTTAATAATGATATATAATTTAAAGTATATAAATTATTTAAAAAGTATAATTTAATAATTTAAACATACATTTACATTAGAACTTTGTATAATTTTTAATTATATAGAAACTGATCGATTCAAAATTCTCCAAACTTTGAGTTTCGAATCGGCTAGTTTAATTCGATTAAGTATTTAATTTTTTAATTTCAATTATAGAAATTCCATTTCACGTTCAATGCCAACAAATTTCAGTTGTTCTGTTGGTCCATATCTGAAAAGAATCAATGATTAATATTACATTTTTATCAATAATAGAATGTATTTTTAGAAAGAAAAGTAATATATATTCTTTAACATAAAATATTGATTTGTTTACCTATAATCAAAGAACAATTCTTCACCAGGTTGAATTGCCCTTTTTGCAAAAATGCCAATTCTATGGTCGCCATTGACCATCATAACTTTGGCATAACAATTCGGATTTATAGAATGATTCGCAAATCTTATTTTATTTCCTTTTCTAGTGGCATCAACGACAAAATCTACCAAAAAAAATTAACATTATTTAGCGAGAAAAATTTTAAAATTGACGATATTGAAGTTCACAACGTTTATGATCAACGATTTAAAGGAAAAATATTTATATCATTTTTTTTTTAATTCTTATGGAAAAAACATTTTTTGCAATTTTTTTTAAGGCCATTTCAAAGTTGTTGCGATTTTTCTACTAAGCTGAAATGGAAAAATCGCAACGTCTTTGACATGCCCTTAATCAACAAATTTGAGAAGAAAAATTTACAGACAATAAATATTATTTTTCGTTTGAAAAAAATATTAATTTTTTTCTGAATCGTTGATGATAAACGTTGAGGACTTCAAACTTGGTTGAAAAATTGATACACTGAAAAAAATATTTATTTGATTCAAATACTCGGTTGTATATTATCAAATAAATATTTACTTGAACCAAATAATTTTTATTTAAATCAAATAAACTGTAATTGAATCAATAATTTCTGTATTTGAGTCAAATAACATTTAATTGACTCAAATAAAATTTATTTGATACAAATAAAATTTAGTTGACTCAAATCAAATTTATATGATATGAATAAATATTTATTTGATAATAGTCAAGTAATTCATTATTTGAATCAAATAAATTTTTTTTGCAGGGTACGATTTGAAAATTATTTGTTTTACCGTTGTTTAGATTAAATAGAAAGCTGCACATGTATTTGTCGTAGACTTTGCCTCGTCTATCGGCCTCATCTTGACTTATAATTTCTCCACAATATTCAGAGATAAATTCATTTTTTCCTGCGGATTCTTTTAAAAAGATTCCCCAACCAGCGACGTCTGACGGCGCCATTAGTAAATGTTTATCTATAGACAAAAAATAACATAATACGATCAATTCAGAAAAAAATTTTTTTCTAAATAAAACAAACTTACTAAGTCCACGTTGAACGCTAACATTTTTACAAGATATTTTTGTAATATGAAATTGATCAGCTCCACATGTTTGACACAAATCTGGATCACATTCTCGTACTGCTAAATAACATGGACATTGTTTAGTATTACATTGAGCTTTACATCGACAACCTGGAAAACGATTTTGACATTCGCTACTGCATTGACAGAATTTTTCACAAAAATTCTGCGCTTGAATGCAAGGACATGAATTGTCACATGGCTGATTTGGATGATCGCATGGTGAAAAATTGTGAACATGATTTGCACCAGAATCTTTTTTGAGTTGTATTTTTCTGCAATGCATTGACCAAAGACGATGTTTTTTCTTCTTTTTTCTCGGTGGTGTCAGATCTTTGAGACTTTCAACAGCTGGAATGTCGGCTGCTTCTTTTTGTGAAAATTTATAAACCTCTTGACAACTTTTTGTCAACATTATTTGAGCTAATGCACAAGGATTTCCAGGAAATGCTTTATGTAATGCACGAAATACACTTTGTTCAGAGCCTGTCCATGAAAATTTACTTTCCATTGTTGCCCGATGATCCGTTGTCATTAGGGAGAAAGGTGTTTGATTTTCAGGTTGCTTTTGATCATCAATTGTTTCATCAGGCTTGGAATCTTTATTCACATTTTGTGAAAAATCTGAAAAAGCAAAAGCTTTTAGTTTGAAAAAATTAAGATATTTACCAGATATTAAGGGGGGAAAATATAATATGTACCTGGACAACCTTCTCCTTGAATATATTTATTACTGTCGTTACTGTCTTCACTGCTCGCCTCATTTCCCGAATCGACGCTCGTTTGTTTACGAACTTTTCGTGGACCGCCTTTTTTTTCCTCTCCCCCATCTTCTTCTTTTACGTCAGCTGCTTGTGCTGCTAATTTTTCTTTTATTCCTTCCTGAAATACGAATATATGTAGAATCTTCAATTTTTATGATCCTTAAAAGGAAAAGTAGGTAAGGTACTTTAAACCTACTAGATGCATGTAACATTCATGACCACAAGGTTCAGAAAATGATTTCATGTCAGGTCCTTTACGCTTCTGTGCACTTGGTCCCGGATGAGAAGTCTGCAGTCCTAAAAATGAGAAAATCTTTTTATAGTTTGATTTTATTTTCAATAAGAGTATGAGAAAAATTTGAATGATTGATTAGAGCGATGATCGATGAATGGCTCCTTCATATATGACATCTGTGAGCTAAAGAACAAAATTTATAATTTTACCTTGAGATGTTCCCTTGGCTGCGACATTAGTTAAAAAAATATTTTAATTAATTGGAATTTTCAATATTATATCACAAGTGGAAAAATGTATTTCAAAGTGAAATATAATATATGTTGTCTTGTATATTATTACACTTACGATGTAAGAAGCAGTCGTATTTGAAACATCGACGACAGAAAAGAGTGTGAAAGGAATGCATAGCTTGTTCTCGAGAAACACTTTTGGCATTGATGCCATCAATGTTCGGTGTACATTCAGGTGGTAAGGCATTCGGATCAGATCTTTCGGTTAATTCAATATATTTTTCTTTGAGTTCATCAGGTTTTCCTTTATCGGGAAACATACTGTGAATTGCCTGTAAAAAGGAAAATTTTACACTTATCAGAAAAATACAGAAAGATACACTAAGGAATCATATTTAGGACCAATTTGAAGTCCAACAACGTTTATCATCAACGATTCAAAAGAAATTAATATTTTTTGACTCACATAAAAAACTTGCATGGACGGAAATGGAACAATTGAAAGAGAATTTTTTTGAGATTGTTCTTCTTTCTCCATATCATCATTTTTATTATTCTCTTTCTCTTTCGACTCCTTTAATTTCTTTGGTGCTTCTTTTTCTTTATCTTCTTTTTCACAGTTGGCTAAAGCATTCACCAAATCAACAAATATTGAATCGTCCATGAAGCCCGATTCTCTGTCCCCATGAACCTTAAAGAAAAAAAGAATGATGATTCAATACTTCTTTTACGAAAAACATCAATGATATTCTTACCTTGCCATCGTAATTTTTAATTAATTCTTCAATAAATGTGCCATCTTGATCAAGAATTTCATCTCCCATATAAGGAATATTGTGTAAAACAGTTTCATCTTCGACCATAAAGTTTTGTTGAATTGGAGCCCAAGTATACATTGTTGGTATTGGTGTAACTGAATTTAAAATTTTTATCGAACAATTTTGTATATCTCCTTCGCCACTAGTGATTTCAGCCTTTTTTATACTAGGAACATGAGTTTCTTGTTTTGCAAACCACATTGCTTTTCCATCTGTCCAATACTTATTTTCAACATTTAGCAAATCTGTTGAGAATAATATGTTTAATATTAAGCTTTGTTTTTGTATTATTATTGAAAAATTATTGTTTAGATAGAAAAATGAACATTTAATTAATATGGAAAAAAATTAGACCAAAGGTGACCATAAATATTTATTAGATTTATTTATGACAAAAAGATACTTATTCAATTAAAAAATTGATAAATTTGGTAATTGACAATAGATGTAAAGTATACTTTATTAAACTTACCTGTCATAACCTTTCTATTATGATTCCAAGCTAATTTCACCTCTTCAGCACGTCTAAATCTTTTCATTTGTCGAAGACGCATGTACTCCGACTTAACGCGTTTTTTCCATTCCATGGAAACTTTAATTTTTGACATTTTGATAAATAAATATATACTATTTATGAATTTTCTTTTGACATAAGCGTATAATACTGGCGGGCAGGGCATACGGCTCCGAGTCATTAACTTTCAACTGCGCAAACGCCAAATTTGACATCTGTTCAATAATGGCGGGAAAAAATTGACTGATTTGAAAAGTAATGTAATTTTAATAAATAAAAAAAAAATTTATATAAAAAATTGTTTAAAGAATTATTATGTTTGAAAATAAGGATCCATCATTGTAGGACAGAATTAAAAAAATAATTCCTATTTGACATAAAAATCATTTGGCATAATAGTTATTTGACATAAAATCATTTAACATAAATTTCAATTGACGTAAATATCATTTGAAATAAAATTCATTTAAAAACATAATTCCTATTTGACATAATAGGTATTTGACATAAAATCATTTACATAATTTTCAATTGACGTGAAATTCATTTAAAAACAATTCCTATTTGACATAAAAATCATTTGACATAGTAGTTATTTGACATAAAATCATTTAACATAAATTTCAAATGACATAAATTTCATTTGACATAAAATTCATTTAAAAACATAATTCCTATTTGACATAAAAATCATTTGACATAATAGATATTTGACATAAGATCATTTAACACAATTTTCAATTAACATGAAGTTCATTTAAAAACAGAATTCCCATTTGACATAGTAGTTATTTGACATAAAATCATTTAACATAAATTTCATTTGACATAAAGTTCATTTGACATTTTAATTTAATTTAATTCAATTTTAGAATTCGCGCAGATATTTTTATGCAAAATGAAATTTATGTCAAACGACATTTGTATCAAATGAATTTTATGTCTAATAAAATTTATATCAAATGCATTTTTATGTCAAATGAAACTTATGTCAATTGAAATTTATGTCAAGTGATTTTCATGTCGAATGGGAATTATGTTAAATGAGTTTTATGTCAAATTAAATTTATGTCAGATGAATTTTATGTCAAATGAATTTTATGTCCAATGAAATTGATGTCAAATGAATTTCATGTCTAATGACATTTATGTCTAATGAATTTTATGTCAATTGAAATTTATGTTAAATGATTTTATGTCAAATAAGATTTGTGGAATATTCATGCCAGTCATATTTATAATCGTTTCTAAAAAAAAAACATCTGCTGTTAATAATTTTGAAATTTTTTATCCTATTCTATTCACTGAACAACAAGCAATTTGAATTAATATCATTTGAGTGAATTGATTTATGAAATTAACTCTAAAATTGAATAGTATTTATTTTTGTGTAACTATAGAAAAAATTCTTTTCTTATGATAATTGCATTTTAAATCGCATATATATAGAGTGCATTGCGTAAAATAAAAAAAGGATATACTTATTTTAAAGAGCAAAGTGTAAATTAATATTAAAAATGAGAACATATTTTTGCTTGGCATTTGTTTTTTTTCTAGTCTTCATAAATTTTATTTATGCAAAACAGATAGAAATGAGAAAAGAGATTGATTTCAATAATGATAATTCTCTGAAAATAGTGTATCCTCAGATTTTAATTATCACAGATCGTAAATTTCGTTCGTAAGTAAAAGAAAAATTGTTTTTTTTTAAATTAAATAATAGAAAAACAAAATTTTATAACTGCTTGTATTTTTTTTAGAATTTTTGCAAATGAGTCAGAAATATCAAAATATGTTATTTCATACTGGAAGAAAGTTAATAAAACTTTTAGTAAATTATCCAATCCTGAAGTGATAGTATCCATCAGTGGCATTGTCCAGATGGTAAAGTAATTTCTTTCTTTTACCAATGATTAATTTTTAATTCAATATTTTAACCGAAAAATAAAAATTTCTTCCACTTAAGGACAATTTTGCAAAGGATAATATTTTCTTGACAAAAGATAGGAAAAAATTATTTCAATATTTTAATCCACTTAATTTAGAATTTGACGTAGCGGTAATAATGTCAGGGTGAGAAAATATTTTTAATTATTATGTATACCTATGAACTAAAAATTGGTTTAGAAAAATAAGTTTAATAATAAATATTTTTGATTACAATGATAGAGAAGATATTTGGAATACTTGGTTACCAGGTGCTTTAGGTAATTCATTTTTATTTTTAGGCCTCGGATTGTACGACTTTTTCTGACTTCTTGTTCTTGAAATCGAAATTTTTCAAGCCTTAAAGTCGATCCGAGGCCTGAATTTCCATTAAAATTATAAAAAGAAAAACTTTACAAGAAGAATTAATTTGGTTTTTAAGGTTATTCTATCGATAGTTCCGCCTGCAATTTTCCAAATAATTTAGCCTTTGTTCATGACGATGGTCATTATCGAACGATATTTGTTGCTGCTCATGAACTAGCCCACACGTATGTAAATTATTTAACGTCATAATTTTGGAAACATTTTTTTTCTATTTTTTCGTATTTTTTTGGTATTAAATTAATTTAATTTTTACTATTCGAAATTTTTTTAGATTTTCTGCACAACATGACTGTAATGCTAATGAAAACAACATTATGTCCATTTTCATTTCTGAAAGTGATTCAAAAGAATTTTCTTTATGCAGTCAAGAAAAAATGCAAGAGTTTTTCAAGTAATAATTTAATTTAAACTTTATTCTATTTTAATAATAATTTTTGTCAAAATGGCTTAAGTTATAAAAAACAATTCTCTCTTTTCAGTTCGAAAAATGCTTCGTGTCTACTTAATAAACCTTCTTTTGGGAATTAACTGCTTTATGATTTAACTCAAATCAATTTTATAATTTAAATTTTCCTTTAAAGAATTATTTGTAACAAATAAAATATGTAATTGTTATAAATTAAAAAAATAGTCACTTATTATTGAAAAAAGGTCTCAAATATCTAATGAAATAACGAAACTGTTGAATTGTCTAGTAATATGATTTTTATTTTCATTTTCAACCTTTTTTTAACGTCACTCACATAAATTTTATACTTAATTATACAATACATTTCTGTCAGTTTTATATAATGGAAATTTGTTATAACACAAATTGTAAGTGCGTGTAAATAATTCTTTTTCTTTCAAAATATTTCAATTATGTTTTTAAACTGTCAAATTTTTTCGTAATAATTAATTAATTAGCAAATTAATTAATTAATTAACTAGTAAATAAATAAACTAATTAGCTTAATTAATTTGTACCATTATTACGAAAAAAATGATAAATGTTTAAATTAAAAATATTGTTAAACAATTATTATTCACATATAGAAAATATTTTCGCACTTAGTTTAAAACATATTTATACAATGTAGAAAATTCTATTTCATAAATAAAAAAATTATATGAAATAAAAAACTCTATTTTAAAAAAATGTAGAACAATGTATAACGTGGGAAATTCAAAACCGTTACATTTAATTTCAGTTAGAAATTAAATTTCATACATATTTTGTGCATATTTAAAGTTTCAGATTTAAAAATAAATCTACTCGATGCTCGATTGACGAATTTTTTTTTTGCTTTTCAAGATTGTCACATATATAGAACAAATTACAACACAGATATGTAAGGGAAGAGATATCATTTTCGATAATTAATTAATTGTTTCGTTAATTAATAATTATCATTTTTCTCTCAGGTCGAATATACAAATAATTTGGAAAAAATTGTAATTTATCCGCATATAATATCTGATATAATTCCATATGAACGCGAAAAAAAAAATATTTTAGATTTCTCTGTAATTTTCAATGACTGTATAATTTTTGAAGTTTTCATTATTTTCAACGATATACTTAAATAATATAATTTAAACTTTAAATATTTAAATAAATAAATAATAATAATAATAATAATAATAATAATAATAATAATAATAATAATATTTAGTAGCATTTATTTATAATATTATTATTAATAGTAATATTAAATAAAAATAATATTTATATGTAATAAATTCATTTAATAACATTTTTTCGATAAACCGTTTGTTTATTAAAAAATTCTCGTATTAAAATAAATTCAATTCAATTCATTTCGCAGAGAAAATAATAAAAAAAAGCTTCAAAAATGAGAATTTAGAATAACTATTTATCACATTTCAGCGTCATTTTAAATTTTAAAGAGAAGAGAATTCTAAAACTTTCGTTCATAAAGAATTTTGTCGATCGCTTTTATTTTATACAGAGCGTATTTTTTTCTTAACTACTTAGTACAGTTCATTTATGTTTCTATATCGAATATTTATAATTTACGCTTTTACTGTTTAATTTAATTTAATTTTTTTTTTGTATTTTTTGTATTTTTTTTTTTTTTTTTATTGTAAAAGCGTCTAAATAGATCGATTGTCAAACGTTATAAAGTTATACAGACACAATAGCGTAGGCCATTTTTTGTTGTGTAGAAAATTGTGATGCACTAATACAGAGTTCATTATATATTTTTCCCTCCACGAACGCGAACACCTGTTGAGTATTTTCGTCACAACCATTATATATCTTAAAAGAAATGTTTAAGAAAGTATAAGACTCAAATTAAAATTCAAAATTATTCAATATATTTGAATTGTTCAATGAAATTTATTCGCGATTAAAAAATATTTCAACTTGAAGACTTTCGTGTCTGGGGAAAATTTTCAAATATATTATTTCATAACTTTTAGAAAATACATAATTCAAATGATGATGATGAATGATTCTTTCCTTATTTTGAAATATTATATACTGGAGAAAAAAATTTATTTGATTCAAATAACCGATTGCTTGTCTATTATCAAATAAAAACATTTATTTGGACCAAATAATTTTTATTCAAATCAAATAAAACAGAATTGAATCAATAATTTCTGTATTTGAATCAAATACCATTTAATTGACTCAAATAAAGTTTATTTGATACAAAAAAAATATTTACTTGATACTTGACAAGTAATCGGTTATTTGAATCAAATAAATTTTTTTTTCAATGTATGACTTTTAAATTGAAATTTATTTTTAAGAAGTAGAAGTAATTAGAGTAGTTATAGATTGAGGCAGGTCAAGTATAACAGTAGGGAAGCACTTTTTATATTAAGCTTAGAACTTTAACGTTTTTTTAGAAATTGTTTAACTCAACTTAGTAATAGTATAGAGTGATTTTTTTTTTAGAAATATTTAGAAGAAGAGATTCCTGCATTCGTTGGGAGGAGCAAAAATCAGTTTTTTTTTTTGTAATTAAGCTTATTATAGGCCGTTATTTTTTTCATGTTTAGAATTCACGAAAATCGAATCATTTAAACATTTTTTTTTTGTCTTTTCAAAGTGGGTCAAAATTCGTGAAACTTTCCCAAAAAATTAAAAGTACTTTTGTTTAATCGAAATGTTAAAAAAAGAAATTTCTATTTGGCCTTAGAAATGTTTCTGTTTAGAACTAGAAAATTTTTAAAAAGTTTTCTTTTAATACTTATTTAATAAATTTTATTATTTATAATAAAATAAATAAATTAATAAATAAATACTTATTTATAAACAATTAATTTTTTAATGTTTAATGTTTAATGTTTAAATAGTTGCAAAAAATTCATTTTGCAATAACTATAAAAATTTTTTTTTGTCCTTTGGTAGAAACATTCCTAAGGCCAAATAGAAATGTTTTTTTTAACATTTCGAGTAGAAAAAAATTTTAATTTTTTCTGAAAATTTCACGAATTCTGTGACCCAAGTGATGAAATCTATTAAAATATCGCTTTTTCGATTATACTTTGTTTTATTGAGAGTTTATATATCGTCAAAATATTTTTTTTTGTCTGTAATCTTTTAGAAAATTTTCAAATAGAGTGGAAAGTATATATATAGTTACTTTCGTTTCGCATTTATTGCGTTCACACAAGTGACAATATTAACATCGTATTTTTTTCTCGACGAATATTTTATTTCTATTAACTTCAAACACATTTTTTCCCATTACTTTCCTTGTATTATTGCATAATTTTTTTTTTTTTTAATTTTCTATTGCTATTGATATTATTACTAAGTACTATTATTGAATATTTCACTAACATTACACTCGATTTCGTGTACCTTATTTTTTCTTTTATTGGCGGGATGAGCGCAAATTTGTCATTGTTTTCAAAAATAAATTTCTAAAAATTAGAAACTGATTCCATTTATAGATTTGAACACTATTAAATATTCGGAATTTTTTTTTTTTTTGTCGCGAATATTTATGGAGATCAGGATTTTTTTTGTGTGTGTGGAAAAGTCCGTATATATATATATAATTTTTCTTGGAATTTATCTATTAATAGAGAAATTGTTTATGATAGGAAAGTCATTTTTTATAGTCGAATAAAATTTCTTAGTGAAGTATTGTACGAAAGAGTAAAAAATGGATAAAACGGGAGATAGCGTACAGCATTTAGAAAATGTTACACACAGTCGAATTCAGAACTGCAATTACATTTTTTAATATAATATAACAGCTCATCGAGGAATCCGCTTTTCGTCAGTCTCTACACACTACAAAAATTGTGCGATTCCTAAACATCGATTCTTCGCTATGTATGTGTATTTTTTTTCAATATATATATATATAATTGGCCATCAATTTATTTTTTGACCCTAATTATAATCAACTCGACCAGCGAGCGATGGAGGCGTCTATCTACCATTAAATTTTGAAATATTTTCAAAACACGTTTATTTCAAATTATTTTTTCAACTTTTGAAATAATGGCCACTTTATTTACGTGTTTAAAGTGTGCTAAACTGTCCATTATTTCACTCGATTCATTATTTAACGCTTTTGCGTGAAATAATGATTATTTAACGCTTTTGCGTGAAATAATGATTATTATTTAACGCTTTTGCGTGAAATAATAATTATTTAACGCAAAAGCGCGAAATACTATACCGACAAACCAATTACCATTAATTTACGTTTGACGAATTTTTTGTTACTAATTATTTCTAAAAATGTTGCAATTATTTATCAATTCAACGTTGACGTGGTTTGACTCTTTTCTTATTTTTAGTAATTCTATGCTACTTTTCAGGGAGTAAAATATCATCAGAAATAAGTTCCTACTACATTGCTGCGTCATTCCTTTGGAAGAGTATTAT
>JUFY01030022.1:0-58535 GCA_001855655.1 Leptopilina clavipes | reverse complement strand
ACATAAAACTTATTTCTCTTTATGACGTTACAATGTAGAATTTTCAAAAAAATCATGCGAGTTTTAATACCAAAGTGATCACGAGACTGTGGGATGTTATCACGTGTTCCTAAAATACGTCACTAATGTGTATACAGACATTCAAATTGAAGATATGAATTATAACTATCGTTTGCACCTTATCACGAAATAACAGTAAGCAAATAAAAATTTAAGAAAAATATTCTCTTCGTTGGGAAATTTCATTAGATGAAATTTTCTATAATCATAGAGCAGATGATCCTAAAGCAAGTAGCAGATGAAATTAAGGAACATTAGTAAAATATAAAAGATAATGGACGTAGAATTATTTAGAAAGCAGAAGTTTATAAAATTCTATTGCCAGATCGAAGTGAACAACCTTCTTATATTTCACCCACAAATTTTTTTTTTGTGATTAACAAATGAATAAAAATTCTAATGATTTTTATACAGGTTCATACACTTGGTATGGAGAAAAAAAATGTCGAACCGAAATCAAGAATGTCGAAGAGATTATACATGAATTTATCCTAAAAATCAGTAATTTTTAATCACATTTTTACTACGTGTGACGCTCCACGGACCACGGTGAAAGGTATCTAAAATTATAGGTTATGTTTAGAAAAGTTTTTGCTTGATTTAAGATTTATTTTTAATTATCTGAAGTCAAAAACTATTTGTATTAACTATTTTATATTATTTATATTATTATATTTTATATAATTAATAAAAGTTGTTTTTTATACTTTGGGTAATTATAAATGAATCTGAAATCAAGCAAAAACTTTCTTAAACATAACCTATAATTTGTTGTCGCGTTAAGAATCGAATTTTCAATTTGTAATTTCCATTTTTCAATAAAGGAGAATTTACCTAACAGCAGTAGGTAATGTTTACATTTATTATATTGATCAAAACTGTTTTTTTTTTCTTTCTCAAGAAGGTCATTGTCGGTTCTAGCTGAGAAACATGGTCGTATATCTCATGGCCCTTCGACGCCACCGCATGTCTCGAGGATTTTATCACAATGCCAGTCGTTATCGCGTAACATAACAGCTGGCTATCGGAACTTGTCCATGGATTTTATAATTGTAATATTTACAAGGCACGTGTACAAATAAATGAATGCAGAAAATTATTTTCCATCAAATATTTAAATAATCTCCCCTAAATAATTAATTTTTGGTTTTTTTCTTTAAATTTGCCAATTTTTATGGGTATAGATAAAAATAAAATCATATATGTTATAACAGAAAAAAGAGCAAACAGACAAAAATTTTGCACCACGATTTTTAAATTTAAACAATAACGAGAGTAAAAAAGTCAGAAAATAATCGAATTTTTCTGATGATGATATGGTTAAATGTCAGGGCTGGGACCTTGATGATCTTTTTGAGAAAGAGCGAAGAATTGCACCAATATCCACATTAATTATTAAAGTGATGTTTTTATATTAGATTTCCTTTATATGACATGCGAACGATTAAATTCGAAGGTTGTTAATTAATTTTAATTTCTTTGAAGAAAATTGATTTTAAACAAAAATCAACGAGATAAATCCTCTATAATTTTATTATGAAATTTAACTTTTCTTTTTGTAAATTTTCTCTTAGAATGATTAATTATTATTGAGACCCCTATATATATACCTATGTAGAACAATGTCAAGATAAAAAGATTAATTCGCGAGAATTATAAAATGAAAAATAAATTTGTAGAATTCTGAATCATCTTATATATCTTATAATATTTTGCAAATGGGAAAATTTATTTTTAGTAGAAATATTTACCGTGTGTTTTATTAATAACAACCAACACCAACGCAAAATTTGTTTAGATATATATGTTCTTTTCTAGAAGGAAAAACAGTTTCGTTTTAATTGAGTCAGATTATAAACAATATACAGTTATTCTATATTAAATCTTAAGGCCATTTCAAACCCTATATACCTAATCTATTGCCTCATATTAAAGTTTTTCTTAGATTTCGTACCAAAAGTTTTATTTATTTAGAAGTTGTTGCAAAAAAAAATGCACTAAACTTCATTCATCTGAAATTAAGATTTAACCCGTTCAATATTTGAAAGAATCAATTATTATTTTAATACCACGCTGATAAGAGCATGAATGGTAATTTTCTCAAAAAGTGGCGCATTAATTGCTTAATATTGATTAAATAATTTTATATTATATTAAAAATATAAATATATAATAAATAAAATAAAATATATAAATATAATAATATAATATAATGTATTTTCAGTATTAATTCAATTTATCGCTCAGCGGTATTTTTATTTATTATTTTAATAATGTATTTTTATTTATTTGAATTTGAATATTCGCGCCAAGTTTCTACGGTCGGTTGAATAAACCCCACCCCACTTGCGCGAATCGAAACAACTCCTGATTGGCGCGCTATCTTGCTTTCCGCTCATTGGCTCGCATTCGCAATTAAAATAAATTGAGAGATTATGAACCTATTTTTGCGAAACAATCTCATTTTTTTGTTTTCATGAATAATAGTAATATTTTTTAATACACTGATGACAATGAGTTTTCTATTGTTTCTCTTTGTGCAAACTTGAATTGACGTAATATATCGAGAATCGATAATTTCCTTTTATAAATATGATTTCAAACGGGGAATTTCAGAGACTTTTCCATGGATTTACTCATACTTTTTTTTCTTCTTCTTCTCTTTTTCAATGAGAAGCCCTTCTCCCTTAATTCATACATCAACAACGGCCGGGTCGCTGTTCGCAATTATAGAGTGGGTCGTTTAAGGGGTCGAGGGAGGCATGAAACGACGCTAGGCGTCTGTCTCTTTTCCTCACCTACCCCCACTTATCCCCGCCGAATCTCTATCCCCACCGATTTTCTCCCACTTCCCCTCAAACCCCGCCCGCACCGCAACTTATAAATGGTTTGTGTTGCGCGCTGCAAGCCTTAGTGAGACTTCAACACTCATTTGTGGATATAGTTCTGTTTTTTTTCCTTTTGCTTGTATTTTCAATTTCATAATTACTCAACTATAAAAACATAAACAAAACAAAAAGTTGTTATTTTTTGTGTCATTCGTGCTACACTTGAATTGAAAATAGTGCCACTTGTTTTGTGTTCCTTTTAGGATTTCTCGAAATCGAAGTAAGTCCTTCAATATTACATAAAACACTTTCAAATTTATTGGGTGTGTTGAGAGATCGTGTGAGTGGTGAATTTGTGTGTTGTGTTTTTAAATTTTATTCGCTTTTGATTATTATCAAGGGAGAATATTTTGAAAATATTTCGAAATCAGGAATTTGAATAGTGTTTGATAATTAGGTAGGTTGTGCTTGTATTTTTCGAACATGTCACAAAAACGATAGTAATTATCGTTTGCCTACTTATCAAAACTGCTGTTTTAGATTAGATTCGTTCTATAGTAACATAATCTGTTAGATTCTAGAGATAATTAACTGATTCTAGAGAAGATTCTAGTTTGTTAGTATAAAATTTCAGGATCATCCAAAATTCGCATCATTGGAGAATTTTATTATGCCATTCTTCTTGTAATTGTTTGATTTATTTTGAATTCTTTCAAGTAATTGCATTTTTATTGAACAACGGTAAAACTACATACATATTGTAGTCAACCAGTAACTGGCATGGTTTTTCTAAAGTGAAAGAGTTTCGGGGAAAAAGTTGTGAGCAAAGTATGTACAATCACAGTTGTGAGAGAAAGTAGGAGCGTCGTTTCCGTTACAGATGCACACTCTTAAAAAATTTCAAATTCAACACTTTGTAATCAATGAATTATTTACTATTTTCCAACATCTAAATTCCTAGCATACTACTGTTAAACATTAAAATTTTTAGTCAGTTTTCAAATCAAGATGCCATTCATTTGAAAATTGGAATGAAAGGTAAACAAAATGATAGCAAAAGAGATGATAAGGACAATATATTTCGAGATAAATGTTGAACGTTTAAATGATAATGAGTCCAGGAAGACTTTGTACCCAGTTTGTGATGAAATGAGAGGAGTACGACCGTGAGAATCAATACTCTCGACCCAGAGGTGTACAACTGCATCCTTCAGCTTTGTTCACATGTATACTGGAAACAGCTACAAAATTACGCCCCAGGAAATATTTTTCCCATCCAGGAAAATTGTAATGATAAGAGGATAAAGACTGGAAAATCAACGTATAAAATATATTTATGCAATTCTATTCTTCGCCAAACAGGAACAGGAAAAACAATCCACATTCTACAAGATGCAAAATACAAAATTGAAATTTTTTGTTTTCTTGTACAAAGTAAAGATAAATTATATTCTTGGATCAATGTTTCCTTGCCAGTTTCTTTTGCGGTATCTATCTTTCATTCCTGGACAATCTGGTAAAATATTGTGCTTGAATGTTGCAAAATTTATCTTGCATGTTATATTATGGAGTATCCTAATTCTACGAATTGGAGATTTATGAAAATGCCTTTACCGACTATTCCAGAAATAGTCTCTTAACAGGAAAAATACATCCCTTCGCTACCTGCTCACCCTAGAGACGATATATCATAGGTCAGTTTTCAAATCCCGCGTGCACGAACGGTACACTCTGAATAAAGAGTTTTGGTTCACTATTGTTTCGCAAATAATTTAAGGATTAGTGGAATATACATTAGATGATGTTCGATTAGCATTGCAACATACTGGATTTTTTTGCAATATAAAAATTACGAAGTCCCAGCAATGTTTAATTCAGAATTTTGAAATTAAGGGCATGTCAAAGTTGTTTCGATTTTTTCATTACGACTCAATAGAATAATCTCAACGATTTTGACATGCCCTTAAGATCTATAACTGAAATAATGATATTCGGCACAGAATTTTTTTTTATATTCCAAGAAGATTGGAATATCCATAAACGATATTTGACTATTCCAAAAACGAATATAGCAAAGATTTTTAAAGCTATCCTGTACAAAAATCCCTCTCTTTTTCGGTCATTGAAAGATTGACTCATACATCAAATTTTAAAAACTCTTTCCTTTTTTGCATGATTTAGAACTCAATTATTCTCAATTATTAATTCGACCTCCTTTTCCATCTTCTGCTTCTTTCTAGAGTGGCAAAAACAAGTATTCGGTAACGTAGGTCAGTTTTGTTTTCTGTCGACTTGTAAAAATATTTCATTCAAGATTAAAATTTATATGTACTTGATTCAACTAGTTATTCTTTTCAAACATTGTACTGATTTTGTCTTAATGATGAAAATTACTGTTACATACGTAAATTTATTGGGCTTTTAATAATTTCTTCTCAAAAGTTGTTTTTAAAAACTGTAAATTTGAATTTAAAATTTAAATAATAGTAAGATGTAAATGTTAGTTGGATTTTGCTGAGATTTTTTTGTAAATTTGACCCAAGATGTATTGCGTTTTTTTATGTAAAAATATTTAAAATATATGAGTAACTTCGCACCTGCGTAATATTCACAACGCAAAGCGGCAAAGAGGTCACACCTTGTCGTTTCGCTTCTGGAGAATCGCGAGGCCAGTTCCGTTATCAATCACTAGTGTCTACTTTCGTATTTCAATTTTTTAACTGCGCGTCAAAGATCTTTTTTCCTCACTAACATCTTCTCACATATTTACAAATACTTTGGACCAATAAGAATATTACTCGCGGAAATAAATTTTGACTTTCAAACCTCTATATAATAGCGAAAGTGGCAATATTTTTATGCTGTAAATTTAGATTTACGATATGCCATAACCATATATATCGAAAATTTATTAGGATTCCTTTGTAGGATAGCAGAGATATAACAAAATATCTTCTTATCTCAAAGCGCGAACTGATTCCAAAGAATTGAAAAATGCTCGAATTCAAGTTGCAACATTTTAACAGATCATCGTTTCAAATGTTTTTATCATCACGATTTCATAAATTTAAAGGTACATAAAATAAATTAAATTGACGAAATTTGTTTCAAAAGTAAAATTCGAAAATATTGAAAATCTACTTCCAGGAAATAATTTTTTTTCTTTAGTTTAGCAAAGTAATGAACTCTCGGTGATATAAAATAATTACACACCTTCTATTTTAATTGAAAATAGAGATAATGCAATGTAATTAAGTCCTTACGAATAAAGTGATGAAACTCAAATGATTCAGAACTTCTTATATAAAGGAACATATATAATAGAAGAAACAACGCATTTTCCCTTTGGAACACGTGTTTGAAACACGTGGTTCTTTGTCCTGCAAAATTCTCTATGACGAAAATTAGACCAATTTTATACTCTTACAACCAATTGAAATCATAATGGTCCCTATCACGAATAGTAAATTTGCCATTACTTCGAAGCAATTTTATTTTCTCCTTCCTACATTCTATATTACCTATACGAATATTTTTAACACATCATACAGATTGACAATTTTTCCCCATTTTAATGAGATTAAATTTTCTTTCTTCACCAAGAAGAAGAAGAAGATTAAGAAATATAAAAATCATATATAATAAAAAAAATTTATCGCTGATATAAATGATGCATAAAATTTGCATAATCGTAAATTTCATCAGTTTGCCTACAAGGAAAAAAAAGCTGAACGATATTTCTAAGGTTAAATAAACAAAATAAATCATCAGTAAAGTATAAATCATGTATTGAATAAAAATTATTTTATCGATTCGATTTCGATTTTTTGTTATTCTAAAATTAGATAATAATTTCGTAAGTTTTTTTTTCCTTGTATTACAAACCTGTTATTTAGTAATATTCTGGATTATTCGTTTTTTTTATTATTTAAGACATTCTTTAGTGGAGATAATTTTACTCATTATTATTATTATTAATTATTTTGTTAATTCTACCTCTTTGGGTAGAAAATCTTTCATTTCGAAAGGAATTGTTTAGGGGGGAAAAATGTTTCTAAAAACATATTTATTTTTCGTGGGTGTATATCGTGGATTGCAAATGGATTTGCATGGGAGAGAAATAAGAGTTTCCGTTTCCGGTCGATATCGAGATTCGCCCCCGCGTCTTCTTGGTTTTGTCTACAGGGTTGTCGACCTCATTTCAACCCCCTTCGCAAATCGAACGAATCTCGTCGCGACGCCAAGGAGGGGTCACGCATGTGGGTTACACACATTTACACCCACAGGAACGTAACGATTATCATTGAATCCCCATCATCCCACGCATTTCATATTGCGTAATATACGCAGTTCTATTTTTTTATATATATATATTTCATCATTATTAAAAAAAATAATTTGGATCTAAAAATCGATTTCAACTTCAAGAGATTATTAAGGGTATGTCAAAGTCTTTTCCATTGAAGCTTCATGTAAAAATTGAAACAACTTTGACATGGCCTTAAGGCCATGTTTATACGACAAGCAGCGGCACCATACAAACTAATAGTTTAAGGACATGTCAAAGTCTGCAGCTCAAGTGGCATTTCATTTTTTGCAAAAAAAAAAACTGATTTTCAAAGAATCGGGCTAAAAATAATTCCTTTACTAGTAAGTCGGTAAAGTAGATATCGAAAAATAACCTCAAAAATATATAATAAAGAATCAAGAGTAAAAAAATAGATATTTTTTTTACACTGATTCAAGGTAAACTTTTTTTTATTTTAGATACGGGATGAATATCAAAAATTAATCTCAATGCCGCACGATACTTGAACATGGCCTTAATTCTTTAAAAAGAATTATTTACGCCCCTGTCTGTACGTATATTAATGAAATGTATATACACACACGATCGGTGTAACTCTATATAACACATGCGCATTGAACCCAGACATAACTGAAGCCCGGGAATCTGCTGTACAGCAAAGTTCACATTTTAACCCCAGGTCATGTTCAGCGAAACGTGTATTGATGTAACGTACAAAGAAATTTTTCTCCACTACAACAATATCATAAATTTATGATCAAAAACCCTATTTTTGAATAATTTTTCAGGAAAAAAAATCCAACTAGATGAAAATTTATATTAGTCAATAATAGATAATAAATGATAGTAAATAAAAAAATAGATAGATAGATAGTAAATGAAATGTTCTACTCAAAAAAATTTATTTGAAACAACCAAATGCATTTCTTTAGCCGCAAATATTTGTCTATGGTTTCATCAAAAATTGGTTCAAAGGACCTCGGTCAAAAAAGTAAATATGAATTATTAAACTGAACGAAACATTTATTTGAATCAAATAAATATTTTTTCAGGTTAAACAAACTTTATAAAATTCGATTCAATTGCGAACTAAGTTTTTTTTTCTTTTTTTTTTTCACTGACACCCTTATTTCAGAAAGTAAATATTGTGAAATAAAACACAGATCTTTCGGAATGAATTTAGGCAGCCGAATTCTAATTATAAATACTTTGATATAGAAATGCATTAAGGTTGAACCAGTAGCCCAGACTAGAGTAGTTGTGCGTGTTTGCAATACCCTTTTCGTGCTCTATTCTTGTCTTTGTGTCGAGTAAAAATTGCAATATCACGTGGTGAATTTTATGGAAAGTTGCCAACTTGTAAGTTTCGTCTTGCGAGTTCTTATATACTTAAATCTCATCACTTGCAACTAAATTTAGTATTTTCTAATTTCATTTTCTCAAGTATGCTTTAATTTTTAATCACAAGTGAAAAAATAACACTAAAATCAGTGAAAAAAAATAAATAATGAATTACTTGACTGTTATCAAATAAATATTTGTGACGCGATAAGAAAGAAGCAAACGAATTATAGGTTATGTTTGCGACAGTTTTACCTTTTAAAAGTCTCTTTTTGTTCATGTAATATCAAAATCAGTTTTTATTTTACATTATTAGATGTAATAAATACTTAAACATCATTGATTTACATTAAAATTTGATGCTCTTTGTGTATTTTTACTTAAAAATGTCAAAACATAACCTATAATTTTTTGCTTCTTAGGTCCCTTTCTGCATATCGCGTCACATTTATTCCATTTATTTGTATATTAATTAAATTTTATTTGAGTCAATTAAATGATATTTAATATACATTTATTTAATATACATTTATTTGATATACAAAAATTATTATTTCAATTAAAATTTATTTGATTTAAATAAAAATTATTTCGTTCAAGAAAATATTACACCCATCAGAAAAAAGATATATTTGACTCAGAGCCGCTACTAAACTATTTATTTGTTCCAAATAAATTTTATTTGGGTCAAATAAAAATTTATTTGCGGTTCAAACAAAATTTTTATTTAAAATTTAAAACAAATAATTTAGTAGTCTCTGAAACAAATATACTTTTATTTAACTCAAATTTTGTTTGATTCAAATAAAACATTTCTCTGGGTGTAGATAATCAAGTAATGGATCACTTGAACAAAATAAAATTTTTTTCAATGCACTTTAGGATTATTTCATAACATCAGAGATTCTCCTAAATGAATTGAACTTGAATATAAGGAATAATTAATACTGATATAGTGATTTTTTCCACTTTGATATAATTATATTTTACTTAACCTTTGAAATTAAATATTACTGCGAGATATGAAGTTCATTAATGCAATTGAACCATAAAGTATATAAGATAATGACATTTTTCTTTTTAAATCATGTGTTTTATAAAAAGAAAAGAACATCATCTTCATTAATATTATCGAGTTCCACACCTGCACTGCAGCTTTTATTAAAAAAAAAAAAAATATGCGTGGATGCTTGATTCGTCATCAAGAATAAACGTCATCAAATATAAACCTCTCTTGGTGTTTCGAGATTTTTAAATACCAAGATCCGTTTTACGTAACGTTGAATATATTAGCAGAATTCCCCTCTTATCTTTTGTTATTCATTATGTCACATGTTCAATATTTTATTTACATGTAATTGGCCAATTAGAGAAATAATTAAGTCATTCATTGAAAAAATAGAAAAAAAATTTTCTATTAATATTTTTATATTAAAAAAAAATTCCTTTGTTTATCAATATTTTGCAAAATTGTAGTACTATTCGGATGATTAGAGTATATAATATAGTTAATTATTACAAACTGATAAAGAAACTTGACAACGGAAAATAAATTTCGAAAAATCGATTAAAATAAGGTAAAAGTGAAAAATTTGGAAAAGAAATTTTTTTTAGGTCCATAAGAAAATAAACATATTTTACGAATTACAAAAGAGTGGCACGTGCTCATCGTGAATAAAGTTATTTTTAAAATATTTGATTACGAAGCATATTTTAGTTATGCTCAGGTTTTTGCTACAGTATATAAAAAAAATTGATACAGATGTGCACAAAGGACACGTGTTTTAAAATGGCACGTGTAATTTATGATATAGAAAGGATTCCACGTGCCAATTCCCACTCATGGCGTTTCTCCTTGATTTTATAATATCCTTCGAGGATATCTGCACCAGGCATAAATTAATCTAAAGTTGCAGCGAGAGAAGGAATTGTGCTTTAATGAGATTCCAGTTTATAAAGTATATATACAATATTAATTAATTTCAAGCTGTTACAAACTTAGAGAAATGAATTCGAATTTTCAATATAACACTTGTTATATGTGAAATATGGACTTTTATTTTCAAAAAGCCAAAGTTGAAGAAAGAAGTTTTCGACAAAATGTCCATGGATATAATTATTTCAAATTGTTTCTTAGAGAAAAAAAATCAGATTTGGAATTTTTTTCTATGAGATCAAAAACAGTGAAGAAAACAGATTTTTTTCTACTTTTGTCAGCAAAAGGGGAAATTTTTCTCGTAGGACTTTTTTTTTTATTTTTTGGTGATATATAGAACTAGAACGAAAAAATATCGACATCGAGTAAAAATGTTACCTTGACATTTCTCCCTGGCCCCGTTGAGAAAATGCGAAGGGTTATTTAGCCTCGATTACCCTCTTAGTTTATATCTCAAGCCCTTTTCAAGTACCTTAAATGAGACACGTCCGTTCTAATCAAGAGAAGCGGAGAACGCTAAAATCTAAAATTAAACCAGAAAAGAACAAGAAGACGAGAAAATTTGCAAAAATGTGCGCGTGTAATTTTGAAATAATCCAATTCGAAGAAAGATGTTTCATCGCAGAAACGGAAAAATATTCCCTAAAACGTTTTTGATTTTTAGCGAATCAAAGTTTCTGCTAATTGAAAATTTCAGAGAAATTACAGAGAAAAGAGAAAATTAGAGTACATTTAAAAATCGAAAATTCTGGCAATAAAGACAAAATGAAGAGTATGAAATAATAATGTTAGGTATAATTATTAATAGAAGTCTCAGATAAAAATGATGCTCAAAAAGAATCTCTGGGTCGGATTCCAGGGATAACGAAATGCAAATTTGGCTCACGGTCAACGACCTTCTGAAATGTTGAACTTGGCCCCGTCTTTCGACGAAGAGTCGAGCTTCTTCTTTTTCCGGATATGGTTTCAGAACACGAGCAGAGTATACAAAATCTCTCTTTTTCAAGGTTTTCTAAAAGAAATTTTTTGTTTTTAAAGAGAACATTACGAAAGGGAGAGTATATATATTTATAATCGCAAATTCCATTCGTATAACAATGACGTTACTTTTAGTACGTATTATATATATATGTAAGAAGCTTTCTTTCAGAGAAAGTAAAAGTGGAACGCAGTTCGCCAAGGCAAAACACGTATGTGTTGAAACAAAACCAGACGTCCTCCATTCGCTTCTGAATAGTTGTAATATGGTTTTTAATGAAACATAATATTTTACGTCTTAAATCAACTTGTAATAACAAAAATCTAAATCTACAATCTGGTCCTATGAAAATATGTATGGGAAAATTAATATTTTTAAATGTAATTTTTTTTTCTATGAAGAAACTCAACTCTATGTTCCAAAAAACAAAGGGTTGTATTTAGTTTTTTGTAATAATAATAATATGTATTTCCCCGGACGATATCAGTGATTGTTATATATATTGAAGAAAGTGCTAGAGAAGGGGAAGGTTTTTATCTGATACTAGATGAGCAGAAGAAGTCTGAAATTGACAGTGGCTTCTCTTTCTGTTTCAGTTATCAATTGTCACGCAAACATGTCAGTTACATCTGTTCAATCCGCTAATGAAAGTCTTTCTCGACATGGGTAAGCTTATGAAATTTTCTACGCACTTCAATTATAAAACATCATTTAAAATTAATTTTCCAATGATATTTTATGATATTAAAAATAATTAAAAACAGCATAAAAAAATTAAAATAGATTTAAAGTCTTATATTTTATTTCCCACTTTAATTTCTCTCTCTCTCTCTCTCTCTCTCTTTGCGACAAAAGTACAAAAATTATAAACACTTCGAGGCAAATCTCCAATAGTGTGCGTAAGAATTGTTTATAACACAGATAACTTGTGGAATGCATATATATTTTTAACGTGACGTCAAATTTTAACGAAGACGTCAAGAATTTTACAACACAATTCAAATGTCATTATTTGATTGAATATATAAAACTTCATAATAAAAATTCATTCTCTAAGAATGAAAAATCATTCAATAAACAATTTGCAATAAAACGTAAAAATTAAGCTCTAAAAAAGTAATTTTTTTTTAAATACCAAAAAAATATTCTGATGTATATAAAAAAGTCTTAATGAAAATTTTATCTTGCGAGAAATTTCATTTATTTAAAAAAATTTCCCACAGTTAATAAACTTTTATAACTGAAAGGAATTATAAGCCGGATTAATGACATTCACTTTTACTACATTAGCTTTTTTTCTTTAAATTCTAAAAGCTATTATTCTTTTTCTTCATAAACCACAAAAGTTTATATGAACTTCAAAGATAGACGTGTATATTATGATAAAGTAAAATACAATAAAAAATAATGTACAATTTCCTCTTTATTTACTTATCGAAAAATTTTAAACTTGCTTTTATTTTAAGACACGTGTAAAAATTCACGACTAAAGGAAAAAAAATAACAATTTAAATTAGCAAAAAAAACGTGAAAAAAATCATTAAAAATTGTAAAAAGATTATGTAATTTTTGACAACAATGGAAATAACGAAGAGAAATGTCTGATTATGTAAAAAAAATTTTTTTCTTCTTTTTATCAAGTTTTGTTTAAAATTTAATTATTATTATTATTCTTAATATTATTAATATTAGGTATTAATAATATTATTAATATTATTATTAATATTATTAATATTATTAATATTATTAATATTATCATTAATATTATTAATATGTAAGAAAATTTTCTTTTTTTTTTTTACAAATTTTTGGTTAAAAATGTGACGAATAATGTAAACTCGCAAATTCCTTATTATATAGTTTAATGACACTGTCTCGTGGAATTATTTTAATTATCGGGTTTAAATCATATGATGTAGAAAATTACAATTTTTGTTTTAAAAAAGAAAAGAAACGTTATCTACTGCTTGTATAATTATATTGACAGAGGTCATCTTCTCTCGGAAACGTTAGGAAACACGTGCCTCTTTTACATATTGAGACTTTCAAGGAGATAAAATATAAACCACAAATCATGGAAAATTTAATTACACTATTGAATTAAAATTTAATAATTTGAGTTTCTTGAATAAAGGAAAAAAAATTTTCCTTTCTTAGAAAGAAATTAATTGACAGGTAAAATAAAAACTAAGAAGCATAAAAGAAGAACATTTCTTTGTCTTTCTCTTTTAATATTACTTAAAAATAAATATTTTAAATTCTTTATTTAAAAAAAGAATTTTTTATTAACATTTTTAAAAATAATCACTTTTAAGTTATTGTTTTTAAAAAACATTTTAAAAAATAATAACTTTTCAGTTATTGTTTTTAAAAATGCTAAAAAAAAAATTCAAAAAGTTGTATTATTTAATATATAAAAGAATGTATGGAATGTTTGGAAATTGCAGTTCATTGGAATGAAACACACTTGAAAAATTAAATTGCATATTCAATGAATATGTACAGTATACATGCAAAAAAAAATCTTATTACGTTTTATTCATGTTATCATCGCGTGAGAGAAACTTATAATTTTTACCGCGTATCTATATACTTTCAATATGAACTTTAATACTGTTTCAAGTTCAAGGTTTAATATTTAAAAAAAAAGAAAAAAAATTGTCTTTTCTCTCCATAATTTATTGATAATTATTCTATATACAATTAGAATAAGAAAATGAAAATAATTATTATAATTTAAAACAGTAATTTTAAAAAATGATAATTTTTTCATGAAAAATGAATAATTTGGTATTAAAAAAAAAAAACTACACATTAGATAATTCAAAGACTGCATTTTCCAAATTTAAATATTTTTATCTGTCTCAATTTTTTTTAAATAGATTTTTTAAAGAATTATTTAAAATAAAATTTTTATTTATTCATATGCCTTGTCATTAAATTAATACTGATCACGCGTTGGTTGTCAATTTCACGTGACTTTCAAATGCTCACATATTCTAGGAACTTGGATCGAGATTTTAGAATCTTTTGAGTCATTTGCAAATTTTGTATACCTAATTTGAATATTTTACGCATTAATTAAATTTTATATGAATCCGCCTCTTCTGTATAAAATACTCGTTTGAATGTTTTATTTTCTAAATCTTCTGGTATATTATATTTATAATTAATTAATTAATTATATAATTTCTTTTTTTATAACTAATTAATTATAATCAATAATAAAATTTAATACTTAATAATAATTAATAATTAATCAAAAAAATTGTCTTTTGTTTCATCTTTTTTTTTTAATAATTAATTATTATTTATGATCAATTTATTTATTCAATATTTATGTTAGAAAAAATTTTCCTAAGGTATCTAAAATAGAATATTATTAACAATAAAATAATTATTTAATTTCAGAAGCAATGTGTCCTTGTCGTGTCACAGTTTGTGCGGCAGCGTCGACGAAAGTCTGTCGGAATCTCATCCGCAATACCAGGATACAATTCTCACGATTGAGGAACTTCGAGCCCAACTGAATTCATGTTTTACGTAAGTAAAATTTTTGTTTAAAATTTAAAATTTTATAGATTTTATATATAAAAAGAGAATTCAGAAAAATTCGTTTCTTCAATGAATTTATCTTCAAAAGAAAGTTATATTATAAAATTGCTCCTAACGTCATTCAAAGTCAATAAATCATCAAAAAAAAATTTATATGCACACATCATGTAACAATGAAGAAAAAAAAAGGGAGTCGAGTCATTGATAACACTCGGCAAATATACAAAAGTTGTCTTCTCATATACCATGTATATATAAAATATTGCATGAATATTTTTACGAAATGTGAAAAGATTTTTTTTCTCAAAAATATTGTTTCATAAGAGAAGAAATTCATTAATAATAATTAACACATTTCTGTGACTCATTCACGGAAAATCAATCAGAGGGAAAGTAAGAAATAAGTATAGAAATCAAGGTTTACAGAATACTTTCGACTTTTATAATAAATCTCATTAAGATTTTTTCTTTTGAATCTTTCTAAAGTGTAAATATTAGAAATTAGGTATTTTAGTATAGAAATTTCCATCAGCGTCGAATAAACATAAAAAAGGAACGTACGAACGAACGAACTGATATTTAAGAGACGTTTTAACATTTTCCTCCTTCGGATAAATGCGCAACTTAATAAATTTTGCAATAAATTTTTTTCTAATGCCAATAAATGTGCAAATATCAGCATAAAGATTTATGCTCCAGAAAGTGAGTGTCCCAGATCGGGAAATATTTATATCTTGTACATGTATAGATCTCAATAATGTACATCTATACATATAAATACAAATGTGAAGAGATGAATTGCACAATTCAAACCCACACGAGACAGGACAATAGAATCCGGTGAGATCCAGAGCGAGACAATTGAAACTAGTATTTTCGTTGTTAAAGAATTAATCCTTTAATTTTAATCAATTCGAATAAAGGGCCATTGAATCAGAAATTAAATTCATGATTTCATCATATTTCTCAGTTTTTAGTAATTCGAGTAATTTTCCGAAAAAATGCGTTCGCAAAATTTACAAAAAATGAGAAATTTTTTTTTCCCTCATAAAAATAAATTCCTGGACAAGCATTCGAAACGAAACGTAAATTATCCAAGGAACCTTGAATTTATGTAGGCGCATTACATAAAATATTATTTATTTATTTATAGGTGCGGTGTCTCGTGGAGTGAAGATCATGTTTCTCTGGATTGCAGTGAATGTGGTGGCTACTCACTTCAAAGACCATGTCCACTGTGTGATGGACATTGCCATTCGACGTGGAAACGTGACCTTCCAATGGTAAGGGTCGGACATATTTATTCTTTGACCTTTAAAAAGCCGATCGAATGGTTTGGCACGCGAAATAATTTCACTCCACGAAAGCTAACTTTATATAATCTAAAGTATATTATTTTCACTAAAGGGGATTTTTCAAGAAAAAAACGCGATGAATTACGAATATTTTTTGTCAAATATTTTCTAAATTAGTTGGGGGAAAAAAATCGAAGTAATAAATTAAGATTTTTCTTTTTAGTCTCACTCAAGTGGAAAGGCAAGGTGGATTGGAGAATGTAAAAGGGCAAAAGGCTGTGGTCGTCCATCTCTAGATGAATCTCTTTCTAACGCATTGGAAAATCTTCGAGCAACATCGTGAACTTGTATTTCAAGTGACATCACAACTGTGCACAAGACTTAACCATCACCATCCATTTAGAGTATCATTCATTAAAAAAAACCACCATCGAATGAATTCGAGACGACTGAATGAAGATTCTTGAAAGTGTGAGAGAGGAATTTTGAATGAATGGAAAAAGAAGAAAAAGCGACGTTCCCTATATGTTAAAACTAAAGTTGAGGATCAGCGTAGATAAATCCTTCTTTAGTCCTGAAAACACCAGTAAAATTACATACATCATCGAAAAAAAAAGGCGAAGAGCTATGCGAGTTCCTTGTCACTTTCATCGATACCCATAACATTTGCCATCCAATAATATGAAAATAGATTTCTATTTTCTATCCAAAAAAAAGATGTCTGAAAATGATTGGAAATAATTAAAGAATTATTGTCGAAAGCTTTGTATTAAATGTCTATATGTTAATTCAATGTGTCAGCAGGTTAACAAATAGAAAAGTGTTTAATGTTACAAAGTTATAGTCAGGAACCCACATAGCTTTGGATACTTCTGTAAAAGTAAACAGGAGACATGCTTATCGCCTATTTATCGAATCCCCCATTTTAATAATGTAAAATCAAATTGTCAAATTACAATAAATAATGAAATACGACCGAAATATGGCTTAAAAATTTAGAGTTATATATTTCTATATTTATGGTGATAAGTATTACTCTCTTGATTTTTAAATTACTTGGAACTTTTTTGGACTTTCTATTATTGAAAGCAATAAATAACCGAAAGAACGTTAAGACTGCCTTCTTGTTTTTGTTCTGCTGTTGCTTCTTTTCTAGCGAGCGATCATGTCTTAGGATAAAAATGAAGTAACTCTGGTTGAAGATAAAAACAACCATCCTTTTAAGAGATATTTCCTCAAAATGTTAAATTTGCTTAGAAATTGAAGCAAACTATTGAGAATATAATTTAGAAGAATTTAAAGGCTAGCCAGGGTCTACTTGCAAGAAAAAAAAATTAGTGTCGTTACATTTTGAATTTTTCTATTGTTTTATATTAAAAGAAAAAAAATTCTCTGTATCATGAAATATTTCGTTTCAAGTGATGTTTTTTTTCTCAAATTGAAAATTTCGAAAATAATTGTAAAATGTTACGTTCCTAATTTAATGAAATTATTGTTATAAGAATTACGCTAATTTGTGAATTAGTGTAAGTACTCGTGATGTATTAAAACGGACTTTTGGAAGCAGGTCGTATCCGCATTTCTCATAATATTATGTTATTAAAAAAAATACGCTCAACTATTAAATTGTCCACGTTCTAATTTTGTCCAGTAATAAAAATATTAAAGACTTGCTAACAAAAAAATCGATATTTTTTCTTAAATATAAAATATGCCTTCAATATCTTTTTAATAGATAATTTTAAAAAACTTGTAATAATTAATAAATTCAACTGCGATTGAAAGAAAGAATAAACAATTTTTTTTGAGGATACGTCTTGTATGTCCGATATAAATTATAAGATTGAAAAGAATGAAACAAATAGACACGAAACTGTCTTTAGCAACGATAATTAAAAGAAATTTTAGCTCATTGGAAAACGATAGTATAAAAGCATTTATGACTGTGGCAAAATAATGACTGTTATGAATATATCATTAATATCATTTTGCAATCACTGTAATTCATCCCCATTTTTTTTTCTTAAGTTAATTATTATCGAAAGAAAAACGCATTAGAAAAATTTTCAAAAGTATTACATTATATAGTAATGCATTGGAAAATCTCAATATTGTGTAATTTTTATTTAAAGTTCAAAATTATTATTTATGTTCTTAATGTTGAAAGATATGGGCTTAATAAACGATATACTTATCAATAGTAAAAGAATGTTTTTTTCTTTTTAACCATTTTTTCTATCAATGTTTCAATTTTCGTCTTTAATTTTATAGAGGAAAAAGCAGAAAATGATTATATTTCCACATACAGTTTAGGATCAAAATCAAAAGAGTGCGGATGTCAGGAAAATATATTCCATATGAACCGTTAATGGAAAAAATATCATGATGAGGGGGGAAGGGGTGATTAAATTATCGAAAAAAAAATATCACGTGCTTAATGGATGACTCGTTTAAACAAATATTTCAGAAATTTATAAATCATAAATTAAAATTTGAAACAATATAGTGACATAGTAATAAATATTTCATGCAAATTATATTTTAACTTATACTCCAGTTATCTTCTTTTTCTTCTTTTTTAAATTGTGGCTTTGAAATTACTACAGTTATCGGACTTTGGTCAAGGCGAGTGGAAGGGGCGGGGAGGGGGGGTGTCACCGACATGTGAGTAAATCAAAAAAACTAATCCCGATTTCCATACCATATTAGAGAAAAAATTTTTTCTCTCAAACAAAAAAAGCTAGTCCTACCTACCCGATTTTTTTACCTCACCGACTATTTAAGACAAACCTATTTTTTAATATCAAAAACACACATACAAGCATTCCAGTTTTCCCACAAAAACGTCCCGGTGTTTATAGGGATAAGGCAAAACCATATGCAACTACAGGAAGTAACCATACGTCCCGGGAAGTATGGCATTAATTTTTTTAATCAATATAAAATATTTTAAAAAATATGAAAAAAACTACTCAATATTTAAAAACTCTGATAACGAAATTAATATGCAAAACAAAAAAAAAACTGAAGAAGTTAAAAATTAATAAAATGTTACATAGTTTTAATTACCTACGCGTTCTTAAAGAAAAAGAGAAAATTATATTTTAAATCATGAGAAAAATGATGAAACCTGAAATATTCAACAAAGTACATAGTATAAATGAGAAAACATGATAAAAAAAAGTATTGACAAAAAATATTAATTTAGGTAGTAATAGAAATTACTACAGAATAATAAATTTTGTCAATTTATGTCACTATATTGTTCTAATTCTTTCCCTGTTTACAAAATCTTTATAATTTTTAAAATTTTTTTTGAAATAAATGCAAGCACATTGTTGCGAAATTTATAATGATAATTCAGAAAAATAATTTTCAATTTATAAATTAATTTATTGCAAATGATTTCGATGAATGAATTAATGAACTTTGTCAAACAGGGAAGGAATAAAATGGAAATACCTATACTAGAAAACGACTCACCGGTCGATGAATCCCGCGTTGGTTGATCGATGCCTAGAAGATTTGCATTATTTTGAAATGTAGGAGCCACTCTTCTTCTTCTACAATTTTCCATAGTCGTTCACCATTTTGTTCTTTTGTTGTGGACTGAAAAAGTAAAAATTTATTTAAAAAAAATTAAATCATAAACTTTTTAAAAATAATTTTTAATATTTTGTTAATTTAATATTTCTTCATTAACTAGAATTTAAATAGACGAAGATTATTACTTCACAAAATGTTTATAAAAATAAGACTATACCATTATTTATTTACTTGATTAAAGAACTCACGAATCTTATTATTTTTATCAGCATCCTCTTCTGGATCACTGCAGAAATTCTTCTGCTCATTGAGAACTTTCTTCTGCATTCTCCCAAAATGATTGCAGTTTTTGTTTTTATTTAACAATTTTCTTCTGCAACATCTAAAAAAAAAGAAAAATGTAACTACTATTCAAATATATTAATTTTATAATAATAATTATCATTGTTGTAGTTAATGAATTTTTAATTTTAACCATTTTTTAACTAATAATATTATTTGTTAATAGAAAATAATGATAATCATGATAATTTAATAATTCTTGAAGTGAATTGCTATTTATAAAATAAATGAAGCTCCTGCTTGTATATATTCACGTCAGTTATCTTATCTACTTATTGCTCAGTTAGTCGAGTGGCAGACAGACTAACGTCGAGGTTAAGCAAGATACACCATGAATTGGTATTGTTAGGTGCTCAACCAAAAATCACACAATGATGATCAAACAGCAAGAGATCAAAATTTTTAAGGACTGATCGTACTGATCAGAACTTATTTGATCTGTGATTCGCTATGTCATAGTTACTCTGAGTGTGATTATTTTTGTATTATTTTAGAAAAGTAAAAATCTGTAAAATTCATCTAACAGAATTAAAAAATATGTATTTGAAAAATAAAAGAATCAATTTTATCACTGGAACTTAAGTAGAAGAAGATAGTTTTTATTTTTTTAGTATTAATTTAATTATTTAGTTTCTTCAATTAATTTTAAAAATTGCAAAAATTACTAAATCCTTAAAAAAAATGTCTTTTCTTTAATTTTAATTTGATATTAATTTTTTTTTAAAGTTATTTTACATTAAAAATTTAATATGCTATAAATAATTCACGAATTTATAAAAATAAAAAATGAACAATATTTTATAACAAAATTTAGAATTCTAAATAAAAAAACTGTAAACTCTGGAATTTGGCTCTGAAATATATATTAAATAATATTCAGACATTTCCGATTTGTATGAAAAGTGTTTTGTAATACTGTAAAAAAAATTAAAAAAAGATTGTTTTTAATCTATTTTGAAAATAATTTTCTTGAAAAAAATACTGATCTAATTTCTACAAAATTTGATGTAAAAAGAGGGGTTATGGTCGTAAAATTTCAGTAAATAATTGTCAACCTCCAGATTAATTAAATAATCAGCAGAATCGATAAAAGCAAAATGTGATTATTTATCAGATCGAAAATATTTTGAAAAATATTAAGAGTAATACAAAAATATTACCTATTCCTGTGGAAGATGCAGAAGGTACATGCCGGTCGCGCCATTTTGCATTATTGCCGGCTTTTCTACATTTACAAGTTCTCATCCTGGTTGACCTTGACACTGTACGAACAATAATAATCAAGTAAAAGCACATTCTGATAAAACATTACAAAATTATTCACAATAAAACAAATATCCTGTACCTATTTCTCCAGAAGGTGTACAAAAAGTAGATTCTCACGTTGAGAGATTGCTTGAACTGTGCACTCGGAGCCGGCTTTTCCATATTTACAAACAATTCACTTCGATATTCCATTTGACACTTAAAGATTTAAGAATATTACTCCACTGATAGACTCTCATAACCATTAATTCTCAAAAAAATGGTTAATAAATCGTTTAAAATGAACTTTTTTCAGTAAAATATTCACCACTGTTGAGAAAAAATACTGTCGTTTTCCGCGTTTTCCGTTACACTGTGAAATTCCTAGAAATTTGTGAAGGGGAAATGGGAGAGGTAGAAGAAATGCACTGATTGGCTGAAAAGTGAATCTCCACTATAGTTAATTCAAATTTGCCACTTTTTATAAAAACAATTATAATTTATTAAATTACCTTATTTTTGTCAAGTTTTTAAGCCATATTATTGAAAATAACTTAATGTATCATTAAATAATAGTTATATTGAATTAACTATTGAATATAAATAAATAATTAAAGATTTTCAAAAGTGATCTAGAAATTGCATAAAAGAAAGTTTCTAATTGGCTGGCTAGAACATTATATTCTTTTTATAACCAATCACAATGCATTTTTTATTCGGATAGAATTGTCAAGAAATGTTGCTTTTACATTTATTGCATTGTCATTTATTGTTGCAGTCCCTAACGGTTTTTTCATAAAGAATTGTGTTGCTGAATCGGTGATAATATTTAATGTTAAATATTGAAGTAATCTATATAAGCAATGTGATAATAAGTGATTATTTATGTTAATTGAGTGTTGTGCATTTTTTCTACATGCAAAAATTAAATAATTGTCAGAAAACGGAAACAATTTCATCTTCATACATCGAGAAATTTAGGTATGTATATTATTTTCAATATAATTATTTTATTATACTCTGATAACAATATCTGAAGCCTAATTGTTTATTTCAATTATTATTACTAAAAAATGAAATAATTATTTGTAAATTTTATGTTAAATTTTTCACAAATATTAAATTTAGACAACATAACCCCTGAATGTAAATTATCGTTTAATTGATTTCAGATAAATTCCGATGTTGGTCTGTACGGTCTGTACGTTCGTCTGTCTTCGTGAAAAGAATCTACAAAATTAAATGGAAAATTCAAAGGAAGTATAGAGTTCAACAACGTAGAAATCGAGTCTTCAACATTGGTAAGTCCTCTTATAATTCACTCATTTTCTATTTCCCCTAATTTTGTTTCTCCAAAAAATGTCAAAAAAAAAAAAAAATTAAATTAAAATAGGTACAAAATTAAACATAAAATTTTCATGAATAAATATTTATTCGCACATTATTGGCCTACATTATTCGGAATATACACGTTCAATTAAGTCAGTAAAAGGTGTAAAAACATAGCAAATACTTAATGTCCAATACTTTCCGAGTTAATTTACATGTAGTCACTGGAGTCCTGGACATAAGCTTACAAACGATGTTAAACACACATGCTGCGCCAAGCACATACAAAATTTTTTTTTCCGATTTTGTAAAAAAAATCGTTCGTATCATAGTTTTTTTTTATATTTTAGTCACGCCAATTTAATTACATTTTCATTTTAGGCGGACGAAAATTGATTAAATAAACCAGTAAAGTTAAAACTGTACTTTCATTAACTAAAAGCGCGTTAAAAATTAAAATCCTAGTGTTTATTTTTATTTTATTTTTTTCAATTTGTTTGCCTGGGCAGCGAATTTTTATTAATTGGGAATCTGAGTCTTTTTCAACACTTAATTATGTCAATGTTTTCAGAAGAAACAAATAAACTTCCATGATTCTGATGGATTTAAAAATCAAGTAAAAAAAAAAATTTCAAAAATAAATCCTCTAAACTGACTAAAAGAGGTCTTTTTTTTAAATTGACATATGCAAAATCAAAAATCAGATTCACGTGTATATTTGTAAAGTTTCAAATTTCTACGTGTGTACAAATATTCTGACCTACATTGGTATAATTTCTCGGTTTTTTGGAACACGACGCGGATGTGCGAAATGTTTTTTTTTTCGTGTGTACATATAGCTACAGAAATTGTTCCTATCCCAGATGAAGAAATACAAGATTTACAATCCACTCGGAAGCATCGACTTAGATACTTAATCACGATCATGATATTCTAAATTTACACAAAGTCGGAGAGAAAAAGAAAAACCATCATAAAACATGCAATTTTTTTTTGACAATTCCAAAATTGATTACTACTGTTATTAATTAATTAATTTAAAAATTGTAGGAACATTTTTCAGTCTTTTTTCTTAAATAAAAAAGAAAAGAAGATTGAAGAATTTTCCACAATTATCAAAAACTTAAACCGACTTTGTATAAAATGATCAGGAATCAAGTCGAAGCTTTCGACGTTACATTTCCAAATGAGAATGTTCCGTCCCGCGAGAACAGCATTATTATAAAAAATAACATAAATTAAAGACTTGACACACGTAAATTAATAAAATGTGTGTGTACGTTTACAAAACAATTGGCCTTAATGTGACAGCGATTTTGATATTTTTATCTCTCTATTTTATTTTTTATTTAAAAACCAAATGACAATTGAATTCATTGTTTTTTTTTATTTATTATAATAAACAAATTATTTCACGGGGGAAAAAAATTTTAATGAACGCGAATCTTTTTTTAATTCACCGTCAAATTTAAAGCGTCTATAAATTTTGAATAAACAATATTTTTTTAAGACAGTTATTTTCTCTATTTGTTGCAAAAGAAAAACAAACCGAAAAAATTGTTAATCCAATGGTCTATTATTTTTTCTCTTGAAAAATCGACAAATAATAATGTGTGTTTACACTGGGCCAGGAGTTAGAAGGGTGATTTTAATTAAAATATTTCGGTTTTTTGATCCGGTCTTTATTTCCAAAAAATACCTTCCTGGACCGTCTCTAAAAATGCCTGTAAATACAAAATAAGACACTTTAAAATTGTTTTCAAAATACCATTAATTTATCACTTAAAAAAAGTTTTTGAATAATAAATAAGAGAGATACAAATATCATTTTAATTTTAATTTTTTTTTTCTTTTTTTTTCACGTGTTTAATCGGAGTCAGAGTTTTTGTGGAAATGGAAGAGCGGATAATAGAAAAGAAAAGAAAAACAAAAAAAGAAATAACTTAATAAAATTTGCAAAAAATTATAATAACCTACAATTGGGAGTAAATTCTCCTTCGACTACGTTTATGATTGAAATATCCTCTCCAATATCCAACTAAACCTCTGCTTAGACAAACGTGTCGCAATCTTGGTAATAAAAGTATCGAAAAAAAATAGTCGAGCGTCGATCGCGAATTGAAGTATACAATGAGCGCATCTTCCGCTGTTATGGATCGAATCCAAAACGGAAGTACGGGGATTTTTAGAATTCGAAAAAGAAAGAAATTCGTCAAAATGAAAAAAAGGGGTTGCGAGAGGAGAGTAAAATTACACTCCCCATGACCCATTGGAAACGCTGCAAAGGCAGCCGCGAAGGGCCGCGCTTTTCAAACGTTTTTATAACGCCGTTGGGATTGTAGCCAGTGTTAAAGAATTATTAATAATAAGAGTTAATATTAATAACTATATAATATGAATGTTGTATTTTTTTTAAAGATATTATATCGATGGTATTAATTAGCAGTGTTGGTTTGTTGTGGGACAACAAGGCAAATCACTGTTTCGTTATTTCCTATTAATAAGAAACGAAAGTGAGAATCCGTGAAATTTTCTCAGATCGCGTTACACGAGCGATATGAATCACCGATTCACTCTCTATATACTCACACACCATGAGAGATCAGCTGAGAGCTTCTTTTTTTTAGTCACTTACTGTTTTAATATTCTTTTTTTTGTAATACAAATGGCCTTAAATTGTCGACGGTCGATTTAGATCAAGTCGGCGACATTCATTGGCATTTCATCGATGCGGGTATTGTAGAAATGTTCGATGTCTTTTAACGTTCTCTTGTCATCTGATGTGACAAAATTAATGGCCACTCCTTTACGACCAAAACGACCACCACGTCCAATTCTAAAATCGCGAAAAATTCATCAAACTTTAGATTTCAGTTCCCTTTGACTTTCAATAATTATGCTTTAAAATACAAGTAAAAAGGAAACGAAAAAATTACATTTTTTTTAAATAAATAACTTAGATGAGGGGTTTAATATTTTTATGGTAACTTGTTAAAAAGTAAACAAAATAAGTAAATTATTTTCAAGAAGATATCTTTTGAAAATTTTCATTGTTAAATATTCATTTGACGCTGTTCTTGATTAGGAAAAATAATATCAACTTACCGATGGATGTAGTTTTCTCGATTTGAAGGAAGATCATAGTTGATAACCAATGATACTTGTTGCACATCAATACCACGGGCCAAAAGATCAGTGGTAATTAAAACTCTTGATGAACCTGTTCTGAATTGTCTCATAATTAGGTCTCGTTCACGTTGCTCCATATCTCCGTGCATTGCTGACACGGTAAAATCACGACCATGCATACTTTCTGTAAGCCAGTCGACCTTGCGACGTGTATTGCAAAAGATTACGGCCTGCGTAATGCTCAACGTATCATACAAGTCGCACAATGTCTCCAACTTCCAATCCTCACGTTCGACGTAAACGAAAAATTGCTTGATACCCTCAAGTGTCAATTCTTCCTTCTTCACAAGAATACTAATTGGACGTCTCATAAAGCATTTCGACACTTCCAATACATCCTGTGGCATTGTAGCGGACAATAAAATCACCTGCAAAAATAATTAATCGTTAATATCTTCTTAGTCAATTTACAAAATTAATTTCAAACGAAAAAAAAATCTTTCATCTAAAAATGAGAAATGGAATAATTTTTGTTTGTACCTGAACTTCAGATGGCAGGAGTTTAAACACATCATGAATTTGTTCCTTAAATCCACGGGACAACATTTCGTCAGCTTCATCGAGAACGAATAGCTTAATTTTACTAGAGCGCAAGGCCCGTCTGTTAATCATGTCGGAAACCCTTCCAGGTGTTCCCACAACAACATGAACACCAAGTTCCAATTTGCGAATATCTTCGCGAACATTCGTTCCTCCGATACATGCATGGCATTGAACATGCATAAAGTCACCTAGGGCAATCACCACTTTCTGGATCTAAATGTCAAAATAGAAATGATTACTTCTTCAAAATTTTCATTTTCCAAATGAATAACATTTTCAATTTAAAAAAAGTATGAGACTTCTTTTTTAATTTTTCTCAAGATCATAAAATCTAAAAGATTTAACATTAATTAATTTACTGTAAAAAAATGAAATGTTACCTGCTGAGCAAGCTCACGAGTTGGAGCAAGAATCAAGGCTTGACACTCAGTAACACTGGTATCGATTTGTTGTAGAATTGAAATGGAAAAGGTAGCAGTCTTGCCAGTTCCTGAAATTTAAAATAGTTTCAAAATTAAAAACGAATCAATCGAATAAATATTTCACTTCTCTTAAATTTCTCATGAAAATAATTACCTGATTGAGCTTGAGCAATCACATCGTGTCCCTTGACACAAGGCAAGATAGCTCGCTGTTGAATTGCCGAAGGTTTTTCAAAACCATAAGCATAAATACCTCGAAGAAGTTCTTCCTTCAAGCTCATATCATCGAAATTATCGACGATCTAAAAAAAAAAGTAAACCAATTAATCTAAGTTGTTTTTTTTAATGTCGAAAAAATTGTTGTTAAATTTACAGATAATTTTTTATAAAAACCCTGAAAAGAAAATTCATTATTCTAAACGAAATTAACGAAAGGAATATCAAAGAAAGTCCCTAAAATATACAAAAGAGGTATATGGGCGTTAATCCCCAGAAACAATAATAAGAATTCTAAGTTACTTTACACAAAAGTGAACATGCATTCGAGTTATTCGGAAAAGTTTCGAAACTATACTCAGGTAAATGGCAAGCAATTACCTGTCTGTCCTACAATTAAACGCAAAGTGCTGTATTTGGAATTACAGTAATCCTTCAAGGAAACTGAACATCCGAACTAAATCACGATGGTACCTCAAAGATAAAGTAAAATTTTGTTTTCCCTACAAAAGCATTTACCATAAAATTCTTCCATTTCTTTTCATTAGAAAATTTTCTAATTTTTATTTTGAAATACCATTGGTTGGAATATAATCTTTTTTTTTAATTAACAAGTCCTTATAAAGACTGTTTATTTTAATGTAAAATATCTAAACGTTAAAATTAGCAAACAATCTAAAATAAATAATAGTAAATTAAATAATCTAAATCAAGATTGACACTTGAATTTATCAGTAGTCTCGTCAAGGAAACATTCCTCTAAATTTAATCTGAATATATGAATTTTCAAGGTTTTAGGAAAACATTGTTTATAAATGCATTAAAATAATTTGCAAAAACAACTTACGACATCCCAATTGGAATCGATGATACCCTCCGGTTCCATTCCCGGAGGTCCATCGTACACCGGTTGTTCGTTCGATTCACTCGGGCCATTATTAGAATCGGCGACCCATTGCTCTTCGTTTCTGCAACATTTATGAAAATCGATTACTAATTGCGCCCCAAAAACACTCGAGCAGTAATATATAATTAAATTGTAATAGTTATTAAAAGCCAACTTAAAGTGCATGAAAACTTTTAATTAAATAGAAATAACAGTTTGAAAATAATTTCCCAAAATTACAATCGTTTGTGTAATAAATAAAAATAATAAAAATAAAAAATAAGAGTAAATAAATAATAATAAAAAATCAGACGAAAAAGTCAAAACAAGCATTTTTAAAAAATTTTCTACACTTCTACTTTGTCACTTTTAAAATATAAATTTAATTTTAATTAAATATAACGAAAATATGGAGAAATGTTTGTCTAATTCATCCTTAAGGGTATAAACAAAACTATATTTACAAATTATTTGTTATTTTTCCATAAGTTCAAACGCTATTTTAAACGCTAAAACAATTTCGTTTCTAAAACAATTTTCACTAAGTTAATTTAATTACGGGAAAATTTAACAAATATTAAATTATTTATTACATTGACGATTTGTAATTTTAGATTAAATTATTTTTTTTTTAATTGATATACAGGAAAAAGAACAATTGACTAGTCAGTAAAATTTGACAAAAATTCAAATTTAAACAGTGGATGATGACGCACAAACAAAAACGACACTTGTTCAAAGAATTTCTCACAAAAAAAAGGGGGGAAAATGAATAATCTGCAATTCTTGATCAATAATTCACCAAAAATATTTTCAAAAATAACACATTGGCAATTTTAAATATAACAAAGAACATTCTCCGAGTTTCAAGCACAAGATTATATTTCTCGACACTGAAATGAAAGAACGAGGAAAAACTCGCTAACAGGAAAACCGAAGATACAGTTATAATATTTGAAATAAAAAAAACACTTTCAACTTTTATTATTACCCCTTATCTTCCGAAGTGGATGACATTGGCTTGGAGAAAAAAAAAAATATCCAACCAAATAAAGTTATAAATGTGTTAATGAGTGGTCGAGGTTCACTCGATTGACAGTGACTCACGAGAAAGCATGGCCGTGAGGGTGTTATACACGCCGTTTTCTCAAAAACCCCTCCAAGTGGGGAATGAAGTATAAAAGGAAAAAAAAAAGGGTGGGGAAAATCACAATGAACACCAGGAAATTCTATGATACTTGGAGGTCAAATATCTCGTTAAAATGCACAATATTACGTAATTTCATGCAAAAACGAAACTTTGAGAATTACTCAAGGTAAATGATTGGGGGCAGTGGAAAAACGGAGCAGAGTTAGCACGTGTTACAAACGGAAAAGTCAAATAACTCATTCCGTGATTGGAACTTGAGACGTGATAACGAAACACTGATAAGCCATTAATGAAAATTGACACTTAAAATGTTGAATGAAATAAAATTTTTTCTGGGAAAAATGGCATTCTTTTTTTCCATTTGGAAAAAAGTAATGTGACAAAAAGAGCGAGAGCACGCCATGTTGTCAGCAGAGACCCATGCAGTCGTCAGATGCCGAATGAATTTTCCTAAAAAATGTCATGCACCAGATGGAGTTGGAAAATTTTAATGAAGCACACTGAACGATACATGGTTGAGTGTATCTCGGAATGATTGTTTTTAGTATTTTTTGAAAAGGAACACTTTTAAAAATTCGAACTTACCCACGTTCAGGCGTATACGACATGTTCCACTCACAGTTGCACGGCGGAAAGGCTGATATCCTGGTGCGTCACGAGGAGAATTACGTGGTTGTCACTAGTTAGCGCTACAGTCGCACTGTCTGGCCGCCTTTAATTTGTTCCGTTAGTAAAAAATTTACTATTTTTCTAATCAAAAATACAATTATTTAAACTTATTTTTTAATATTTAATTTCTTCTTACCAATAATATGACAATTTTGTCAGTTTTGTTCAATTTTTGTTAAAAATTTTCACTTTCGATTGAGAGGAAGTTACGTCACTACCCAAGATTCAATGGAAAAATTTATAAAAGCGGTAAAATTTGACAAAATTTTGGGTAAAAAATTGTTTTACCAATTTTCTTTTCGAAAATTACTTTTTCAAAATGAGTACAAGTGTTAAATTATACTTTTTGGAGAAACGAAATTTTGAGGTTAGATTACACTTTTGATAATATTTATAATTTCTAATATTTAAACTTTCCCTATCTTTTTTTGTTCCTTAAATTGATAAATATTTTAATCTTTTTTTTTTCTCTGGATTCCAAAATATTGTGTACTGAAAGCAAAATCAATATTTTAGAATAATCGGATAGTATTGTTAACTATTTTTGAAAAGAAAAAAAATTATTTTACCTTCTTTGGCGAATAATATTGTTAGTAAATGATTAAAAGAGGTGAAAAACAATAATTTTTTGTTTATTATAAAAGATCCATAACGATAAAAGTTCTTTTAAATTCTTGCTTGTCATTTTTTCACTTATCGTAAAATTGAATTTTTCTCTCTTTTGTTTTTTTGAGGTATTTGCAAATGTATTATGTACATTTATTTTATTTTTGCCAAATTTTTTAAGATTTTGACGCGATTACTTGTGTGGTCTAAATAAAAATCGAAAAATACAAAATTAAATTACTTTATTTTAAAAATAAAAAAATTCATTCACAAATTCTGATATTATGTTATTATATTGTTATATAAATTCACAGTAACAAAATAAGGGTGCATTTTATTTTAAACAAATGCACAACTGAGTATTAAAAATAATACTGCAATGGGAAAAATAATATAAACTCCCATTCGTGGAACACATGTTGAAACCAAAAGTGAAATGTCGTCCATTTCATGATCGATTCCATCTTTTGTTGGAACTTCGACAATAACTCGTTCTGATGTTAAAATTGGAAGCGGAAATGTACATTCCGTTTTATTAATACATGCCAATGTTACATTTTCGTATTGTAATGTTGGTTTATAAATATCAAAAACAGCATGAATATCGTTTGATACTTTATCGTTGTCACTGTAAAATATGTAATAATAATAACCAGGTTCAACGACATCGTGTCTTGATTGCATATGCTTTCCATTAATTAAATATGAAACATTCATACAATTTTCCGTTTCATTAAATTCTTGAGCAAGAAGAACTTGTCCACCATAACACGTGAATAATCCATTTTCAAAACTCGAAATTGATGAATCTTCATCATTGTCGTTTATCTTTTTCGCAGCATTCCCACCGTGTCTTATACCTTGATCCAATAATTTTGGTGGATCGACCGGATCTTGATGTCGTTTATGTCTTGGATTTAATTTCTTTTCATCATTTTCCTCTTTAGCAGTGTCAGGTATTTCCTCGAGGAACTTAGCTTTTAATAAATTTATTCGTTTTTCCTTCAAATTTGTTAAGTGTAAATTATCTGATGAACTTTCGTCATTTTCTTCAGTTTGATTAGATTTTCTCTTATTGTGATTACGCAATTTTTTTGAATTCCTGTTTGAATTCTCGATTTTCTCCTTTAAAGCAATAACATTTAATTTTTCCTCATCTGTTAAATTTTTCCTGTTAATTGTAATATTTGTCTGATTTAATTGTAAAATTTTATTTTGAATTGAAATCTCTGGTTGATTTTTCATTTCTTTTGAATGTATTTCCTGTGCATTTGATTCAAATGTTATTTTTACTTGTTGATCGGCTTCGGGTAGATAAATTCCAGTTGCTCGAGCTTTATTTTTATTGTGATCTAATAATCCGCATGTTTTTAAATTTCTTTCCCCCTTGACGACGAGTATTGATGCTCCTTCAAATCTAGAGAGAAAAATGAAAATTTTTTGTTTTTGTCAAAGATTTATCATCTTAAAATGTGTAATGATAATTTAATGTTTACCTTGAGCAAACTGATAAGGCAACTGTTGCTCCTTTTAAAAGATAAAATCCCCAATATTCCAGTGTATCATCAGGAAGTGTCATACTTTTTTTCAGACGTATATGCTTTCTATAAGATGTTGTTTCCGGTCTTCGGGAAACTTGAAATGAATTGAATGTCTCGTTCATTTTCAATTTGTGTTCCTGAAAAAATTAATATTCTTAATTTTTTCTTCTTCTCCTTAGTTGTGAGTCATTGTCTTTTTAATATATCTTACCGAACAAAATATCGATGAAACACCATCCTTGATTTCTAAAATGTCTGATTCTGTTACGGCATATGTAACATCGGCGTAGACAACATGTCGTAAATATAATGGAAGAATTAGCAGCAAAGTTGGTAAAACGGTTGTTAGAATGCAAAAAATTATCACTCTTCTAATCCCATGCATTTTGTCTGCAAATAAAAAATATCGAATTAATTAAAAATAGATTTCAAAATAGGAGCAAAATGACAGATCAATCTAATTAAATAGAAAGTTATAAACTAAAATTAACTTAAAAATTGTCTCTTACTTTCAGGTAATAGTTTTTTTTTCTTTATTTATTTATTCTCACTCTGTAATTCTTGATGATTCATTATATTGTTCGATTTATAAAAATTTATTTAAAATATCGAAAAAGTTGAAATACATTTTCTTGAATCAGTTGAAAAGAAATTTTATATATATTCAATTCTGTCGTAAAGAAAGTACTTATTTTTCCTCTGATTTAGAAATTTTTCTAAATTTATCAATTTCCCATTGAATGAAATTTATAGAAAACTTCATATTATATTGTAGTTTATTAATGGTAAATTTGTATAATTATTAATTTTTAAATACTTTAATTGAATAAACTTTTTCGACATGTCTGGATGATTAAAAGATATTTATATTTTTATGAAAATTATTCACTCTATTGACAAATATAAAAAAATATTTGGATTCTTTGAGCTATTATTATTTTACTGTACAGTATAGACTAGGTTAAAATGATAAAACTGATACTAAAGATTTCTTGAAATCTCATTGGATAAAATTATACAATTTATTTGTTGACACTCCATTTTAAGATTTTTCTATCTTTGCAATATTGCTTTAAAGCCATTAGAAAAAAAAATGCTATTCGAAGAATTCAAGATTAACATGGATTGACAATAATTTCTAGAATTATTGTCTAGAAAATGTAATAAAAAGAAATAAAAAAAAATCAGGTTCAAAGTACTTGTTTAAAACGCATGCGTTCTCCTTGAAACATTGGAGCGCTTAGTTTTAAAATACAAGAAATTTAAACCTCATTTAATTTCAATTTTCAATGTATAATTATTACTAAATTATTCAATATTTTATTTTCTTTCTTGAAATTAAAAAAATTAAAAAACAAACATAAACTCTAAATGCAGTTAAGTGCATTATGAATTAGATTAATCTTTCTTATCAGTGACGTAGAAGATAAAATATAAAATATAATATGAAGCTTCCTTAAATTTATTTGTCTTTTGTTATTTAAAATATTATTTTAGTATTAATTTTATTTTTCGTTTTTTAATTATTTAATTTTACATCACGGAATTAATTTTTTGACTCTTTTTTTATTGATAAGGGAAAATATTAGTGTATTATATTAAATTGTGGAAAGTTTCTTCTAACCTGGATAATTCTATTTTTAGAACACTGTGATTGTTTGTTATGTACATAGATTATTTTCTGATTCATAATCATATATGTCATAATTAAATATTTTGTTTTAATTTAGATTATTAAAAAAAAAATTATAAATTTTAAGTTAATTATTTTTTTTTACTTGTAGTTCAAAAACAAATTCTTTTTCGGTTATTTAAAAATGAATTTTACTATTTATTTTTATTTTCTTTTGATTCTATTTTTTGTTTATTTGATTGTTGTAAATGTTTCTAAGTAAGGGTTCTAGGGAAAATAGTTATACTTACTATGCAGAGTATTCATTGAGTGGTATTTGTATGAGTGATAATATCCCACATTACTAACAATCTCCTTTTTTGTTGCATACATTATGCTTTTTTTTATTATTTCTTCTTAGCACCTCACATTAAAAACAATATTTTTTTTGAACTTTAATCGGCAACATTTTAATTTAATGTGAATTATTGAATGTTTTCAAAAGTTGTGTTGAACTTCAAATGATTTAGGTGTATCTCATTATAATCACATCAAGTGTTAGAATCTCTTTTTTTTACTCAGATTAGGTAAATTTGGTTTTCTTTTTTGTACTTGATTCACAAATAGAACGTTAGTTCTTATCACTATCGTAAACTTATTTTTTATTCATTATCACATATTGTATTATTTAAATTTCTTTGATATATTAATAATTAATAGAATTGTTTTGAATGATAAGATTAAAATGATTCGTTTTCATTGATGAAATTTGTGTAATTGAAAAATGTTTGCTTTCGATTTTGTATTCCAACAAAATTTCTGTATGTCATTCAGTGGTAACTTTGACACGTTCTGTTTGAAGCTGTAGAATCGTTTCATGAGTGTCGATATGACAATGGAAGAGTAAATACTTCTTTCTCAATCGTGCTATTAACCTTATCAGTACTCCATTCTATACTCGTTTAGAAAAATTTATCTGTAATATTTATGACTATATGAAAATGATGTTATTTCCTAAAATTTCTGTTGTTACAAATTTCATTGAAAAAATATATTTTTCTTCCATTTTTGTGTTGATTTTTCACTTCAATCATGGATAAATTAAATTTACCTTATTTTCTTGTATTAAAATTTCGTAATTAAATTACTAGTTCTTATCGGAATTTATAAATGCATCAATTTTCTGCAAGGACAACCTTTCCTGTTGATTTGTAATAACCACTATCGTCTACATTAAATTGTGACAAATGAATTATAGACAATTCAACTTTTCCAAAATTAGTGTCCTTGTGGGCCTGAAAACATTTCAGTGAATCAAAATTGTGCGCAATTAGTGTTAATTTGAACTATTCAGTTTAAATTAATTAATTAATTAATTACCTCAATTATATTCGATGCATCAAAAGTTTCACGTTTTAATCTACCGCTTTTCTTTCTTTTTCTCTCTTTTAAACTCGCAAAGAGTGTATTCATTACAGTCATGTGAAGTTTTACTTTTTCTGATTTTCTTTTCATTAATCCTAAAAAATTTTTTAGTTACATTTCTAATTATTTATTTCCGCATTTCAATTTTTGAGATAATTTTCATTAAATGGAAAACTCTCTTACCCTTTTCTGCAAAATATTCGACGATATTATCTGATAATTCCTGAAGAAGTCCCTGTTCATCGACAATTCCTGCGTATAATATATTCACTTTAGTTGAATCATTATTCATGCAAGTGACTCCTTTCGCTTCAATAGTAATCGGCCCATTTTTTTCAATAAAAGGTCTAAAAAATAACAAAATAGTTTTTATAATATTTAGAAAAAAAAAAATTAAATAGATTTTATCGTTAATTTTGAAAATATATTTTAATTTTCCTTTTCTAATAGAAGAAAAACTTACTGTATAATTTCAGTTTTACATGAATTGAAAATTTCAATAGCCTCGTTTTTTTCTTTTTCATCAAACAACCATAATACATCAAGGGTAAGATGTAATCGTTGCTCTTTTTGAAATAGATTTTCTTTCACTCCTTTCGATTCTTTGCCACTATTTGTTAAAACTTCATTTTTGAAGTTCTTAAAATTACTAATTACATGCTCGTGATTCATTGGTATGGAAATAAAGTGAGTGCATCTCACTTTAAATCTCGATTCTTTCGTTACAAGATCTATCCGATGCCTTGCAGATATTATTTCTTCGCCTTTCGAGCCAATAACAACTGTTAAAAAACGGAATAGTACTTTTAATTAATAATAGTAAGAGATAGACAAAAGAGAAAAAAATATTTTACATTTCATTTTGATAACGTTTGAAAATTATAATTATCTACGAAGAAATTTGTGCAGTATGCACTTATCTTTCGCTCATTACTGGAATTTTTTTTCAGAAATATTTAATATTTAATTGATGATTTACTTTATATTGTACCTATATTACTATCTTGTTTTCTTTCCGGTATCAATATTGATGTATTCGTATCAGTTTCTATCCTCTCCTTCGTTGACCCTTTTGGACCCGTGACTAATGACAACAATCCTCTGTAAAGAATTATTAATAGTTCAAAGATTTACAAATTTTTAAGATAAGTATTTGCTTCTTCAAGTGAAAACTTTGTTTCTCTTTTAGAAAATACCAAAAAGGTCCCAAAATTACATCAATATAAAATATTAAATTTGATTGTTTATTACCTAGGAACGTAGAATGAATGTTTGTACTTTCCTTCAATATGAGGAAGAAGTTGAATTTCCGTAATATTAAAATCTTCTTTAATTGACTCCTCCTCGGAATTTTCAGAATCTCGAGAATCACTGATTTCAGAAAATCTATAGCATTGTTCATCAATGCGTATTAATTTTTTTTTAGGTTCAGAATCCATCTTTTTATTTGAAAAAAATGTTAATTGTAAACCCCTTCGTTTTGGCAGAATATTATGTATTATTCTTTTCCAAATATTTCCCATAATTACATTACGTGGAATTTTCAATTTTAATTTCAATAACGAAAATTATAAATTATTTCATAAAACACTGTACACATTGTAAATATTATTATATTTGCCATTAAGTTAATTATATGTAATTTTTTATAAATATTCATTAAAAAAAAATTGAGAAAATTTTATAACAATTCTATTATTTTTTGAAGAAACTCTTTTATTTAAAAAAATGTATTTTATATAGAAATAAAAAAATACGTTTTTTATTCTTAAGAGTAGAAAATTTTCAAAATAATAATTTATATTCTCTTTACTGTTTTTAGTTACATAACCTAAAAGTGTAAAATTTAAAAGGCGCGTGCGCTATTCTTTTTATTTTAAAGAAAAAAAAAAAAAAGAAAAAATACTTTCTATGTGTAAAAAAAAACATTTTTATTAAAAATTCTAAACAGGAACAAAAAATTACCATCACCAATAATTAATCACCAATTTTAATTAATATAAATAATAATTTTTACCCTATTACCGTAATTTTTATATTAATTAAAAAAATATTATATCAATTATTATAACAACAAATGCTATCAATATACGAAAGGATACGAAAGGATTAATTGCCTTTAGAACAAATTTAAATGTCAATTTTTGTTGTATCCTTATAGTAACCAATTTCATTTCTGGTATTCCTTTGAGATAAATGAATAGTCGATAGTTTTATTTTCCCAAAACAAGTATTTTTGTGAACCTGAAAATAATTGTGTTGTTAATTTTTAAAATAGAGTTTTAAGATTTTTCTGAAAGTTCCTTTTCGAAATTTTTTTAAAAGATTCTTACTTTAATTATATTTGAGGCATCAAATGTACCCCAATCCCCCTTCAATGCTTCACTGTCATCTTTTAAGGCAAACTTCGAATTCATTATTGTCATGTGCAATTTCACATGACTGTTTTTTCGATTAATTAAACCTAAATTGAATATTAGAAAATTAATATTTAGTTTAAGTTTTTATGACTAATTTTTAATCTAAATTCATGTGAAATCTTTTAAACATTACCGTCTTTAACAAAATATTCGACAATATTGTCGGCTAAAGTTTGGAAAGTCTTCTCCGGGTCAACTATTACAGCGTAAACAATTTTAACTTCTGAAGGTTCATCATTCATGATCTCGACTCCTTTTATCTCTATATTTATAGGTCCATTATCTTTAAGGAAAGGCCTGCAAAATTTAAAATTTAAATTGATTAATATTTTATTTATTTAACAATTTAAAGAGTTGAACAACTTACTCTATAATATCTTTTTTGCAATCCTGCAATTTTTTTGCTGCAATTTTTCGCTCATTGTCATCTAATAATTTTAATACATCAAGAGTGAGATGTAGTCTTTCCTCACTTTGGAAAATTGACTCATTCACTCCTCTTGCTCCTTTTCCAGTTTTATTTAACACGTCCTTTTTAAATTCTCTAAATTCATGAATTATTTTCTCATCTGTCATTGGAATAGACAAAAAATGAGTAAATTGTACTTTTCTTCTGGATGTTTCTACCAGTAAATCAATTCGATTCCTGGCTGAAATAATCGATCTACGACTTCTTCCCACGATTTCTGAAAAAAAATTGTTATCTTAATTAGTTTTTTTTGTTATTTTGATTAAATATTAAATAAAGAAAAAAATGATTATTCTTACCAATATTTCCATCTTGTCCCATTTTCGGTATATTGATAGTTGTTTTTGTCTCGGCTTCTAATCTTTTTCTGGTTGCACCTTTCGAACCAATTATAAATGCGTAAAATGCCCTTAAATAATTAAAAATAAAAGTTAATTACATGAATATTTAAATATTGATTATACAACCAATAATATAGAGTTCTTACTACAATTAGACAATCGTTACTAGATAATTATGGATTAATATATTATTAATTATTAATTAAAGCAGTAATTAATTAAATTTATTATTAATGAATAATAATGAATAATATTTCATAAAAAAATAATGTAGCCTAAAATTTATTATAACAGACAAATACCTGGGTACAAGAAATGAATGCTTAAATCGCCCTCCGGTATAAGGGATAATTTCAATATTACTTTCATTAAATTCTTCATCTGAATTATAAATAGGTTCAGATGTTTCTTCCTCATAAGTTCCCACATTTCGATATTGTGTCCAAGCAGAATTATCAGGAAATCTGTAATTTCTTCTATCAACATTAACTATTTTTGGTTTTAACGAATCCATTTTTTTTAAATATATTACAACTTTAAATTATGTTCATTCTTAACTATTTTTACTTGTCTAATAAAATAAATTATCAATTGTCACTTGCTTAATAAATAAAATATTTTTTATTATATTTAAAACAGACAAAATATAATTAAAATGATTAAAATTTTTAGTTCTTCTTTTTTAGGTTACGTAAACACAAAAGTAAATAAAACAGGGATGAATTATTCAAAGAAATTCTTTTTTTCTTACGTAATTTACGCGATTACGTAAAGTGTTGTATTTATTCCGTAGTATAATTATCGAATAATTGCAAATTCTGATTCGGTTTTTTTAAATTTACCGCCTTTTAAAGTTCTACTTCAGACCGCTTGGCGGCAGTTCAATCAAATTCTCATGTTCATCATGTTGGTAATCTTTGCTTTTCATTATTGCGCTTTCATCAGCTACGCGGCAAAGTCTTCTTAATTGTCGGTTAAAAAGTTGTGTATTCTTTTTTTGTTTGATAATCCAGCAGTAATTAAACAACATTTTGCATAAAATAACGTCAATAACTACAATCTAGATATACAGGTAATTTTATTCACATAAACTATCTGATTAAAATAGTCCTTCTGTACAAGCACAAAGCTTACAAAGTGACGAAGTTTATTGAAGGTTATGTTTGCAAAACGAAACAATAAAATCATTTTATTTTACATAAATTAGTAAATAATGTATTAAAAATCAGTGAAAGTTATTAGTGATAGGAAAATGCAATCCTTTGCCTTTATTTATTATAGCAGGTTTAACATTCATTTTGTTCATTTTACAAAATCATATTGGATTGTTTTTAGTCGCAATGTTTCACAGTACAGAACTTGCTTATATATTTAATATTTTCTGTTTGAAAGAAAGAAATATTATTATGATTAAAAACCATTGAACATTGTTATTAATTTTAATATATATTTTTACATTTCCAGGTTATGATCGAGTTCAAGTGAATATTTGGGAAAATTCTGAATTATAGGAAATAAAATCATGAGATACTGAATTGTAAGTATCACACTGACAATTTTTACCTAATTTTAGGAATATTTTTAAACAATTGCATTTTTTTTTAATTATTTCATATTGTTCAACACTTACAATGTTTACTTACAATGATACATATTTTTATTCAGAAAATATTTCATTACCATAAAATAAGTAAATTTTTGTTGTAAAATAGAGATTTTTGCAAGTCAAAATTTACTCTTATTTTAATTTATAATAAATAAAACAAAATTTTCATTCAATAATGAAATATTAAAATAAGTAAGAAAACTACAAACATTTAAAAATAATATTTTAAAAATAAATTTTAAGGTTTTTTGTTAAATTAAAAAAAATTTTTGTTTTATTTTTCAAAAAAATCAATGATTTGTAAGATTTTGGAAGCTAACAAGTGAACCAAAATTGAAGTAAGATCTAAAAAAATTTTTTTTATTAATTTTCGCGCTTCCACGTGTATTTTGAGCGCGAACAAATTTTTTGAATCGGGAAATTCAATTTTATCATGGAGCTTTCGTTCTATTAAAATACGTGTTCAGTGGTGTTTTGACGTGTGATGTAAACCAATCAGAGGCAACCACGACCAAAATCTTGAAGTTTTGTCAGAAGTTGTTAAAACGTCTGCTAGAATGGCAGGAACACAATTAACGAGGATATTCTTCCTTAATTTATCATTATGTGTAATAATTTCACTAGCAGGGTAAGTAAATTAAAAAAAATTAATTAATACTTTCATTGCATGAATTATATTAATAGTAATTTTTAAAAAAATCCAACATAACCTTTATTACACCGAAATTTAAAAGTTTACATCAACAATAATTTGTTTTTAATCATTTTTCTTTTATTTTTAGCAGGCATTGTAAAATTTCTAAGTAAAATTTTTAACTCTATGGGAAAAATTTCACTATTAATTATAATGTACAATTTTAAGTAAGAGTCAATTAATATGGTTATATTCAAGAGTTGATATAACTTTTAAAAGGGTTGAAAACAAATGGAAAATATTCTTTTTTATGATTTTCGTTATGAATTAATTTTATTTTCGATATTCCTTTGCAGGAGAGATTTTTACGATATTTTAGAAGTTAGACGGAGTGCCAGTACACATGAGATTAAAAAGGCTTATAGAAAATTAGCAAAGGAATTGCATCCTGATAAAAATAAGAATGATCCTGATGCATCGCAAAAGTTTCAGGATCTTGGTGCTGCTTATGAAGCACTTTCAGATCCGGAAAATCGAAAATTATATGATAGATGTGGTGAAGAGTGTTTGAAAAAAGATGGTTCGATGAACGGTGCCGATCCATTTGCCAGTTTCTTTGGTGACTTTGGTTTTCACTTTGGTGGAGAACAACAACAACATCAAACTCCTAAAGGAGATAATATTGTCATGGAATTGTCTGTAACTCTCGAAGAGTTATATAGTGGTAATTTTATAGAGGTATGTGTATGAAAATGTTCGTTTCTTTCGATTTAGTTTTCTATAAATTTTCTGATAAAAAATTTATTTATTTTTTTTTGCAGATTACGAGAAATAAACCTGTGATGAAAGCAGCTAAAGGAACAAGAAAGTGTAATTGCAGACAGGAATTAGTAACACGTAATTTAGGTAATGGAAGGTTCCAAATGATACAGCAAAATGTGTGCTCCGAATGTCCAAACGTACAATTGGTTAATGAAGAGCGAATTCTCGAGGTGGAAGTTGAACTTGGTATGGTTGACGGTCAAGAAACAAAATTCACTGCAGAAGGAGAACCTCACATTGACGGAGATCCCGGTGATTTGATTTTAAAGTAAGTCCAAAGAAAAAAGAAGATTCTAGTTTCAAAGTTTTCTGTTTATTTTGTAAAAAAAAATTTGTAAGTAATATTTTTTTTTGAATCATTTTTCTAATGAATTGTCTTTTTTTAGGATTCAAGCACAACCTCATGACACATTCGAGCGAATTGGTGATGATCTTTACACAAATGTGACGATATCGTTACAAGATGCTTTGATTGGTTTCAGTGTCGATATTATTCATTTGGATGGACATAAAGTAACAATCACGAGAGACAAAGTAACGAAACATGGTGCTCGAATTAGAAAAAAGGGCGAGGGTATGCCTAATTATGATAATAATCATCTCTACGGAAATTTGTATATTACGTTCGACGTCTCCTTCCCGGATAAAGAATTTTCAGCCGAGGATAAAGAAGGTAACTAATAGAAAAATTCTTACCTTAAATTTTAATTTTTCAACTAAAATAAATTTATATTTTCTTTCTGTTTTTTCAGATATTAAAAAATTATTGAAACAAACCTCTGACAACAGGATATACAATGGAATTCGAGGAAACTAAAATTTAGATTTAAATTAAATTTGAAAGAAGAAACACTGCATTAATTGTGCAAACAAAAAATCCTTGCAACAAGTGCTTCATGATTATTGTTTCTTCCTCGAAACATATTTTGTTATCAGTCGCACTTTGTACATCTAGATTTAGAATTTCTTTTTTAGGTAAAATAAAAAAGAAAACTCGGAAGTAAGACTGTTACTACTTACATGTTCATCGACATGGAGAGACGTTCGCAAGGATCAATCCAATAGATTTATTTGAATTTTTAAGTTATTGTTGAGTGTGTGATAGTGTAAATGTATTTTGCCAAATGAAATCATGTTTTTTCATACATGCTGTTTATATTCGAGTATATGACTAAAAAAATTTTTTAAGATCTTGTTAGAAAAATGTATTTTGAATTTGAATGGAAAAGTATGTATGAGAACAAGATGAAAATATATCAACGTGAAAGGAGAGTTACTTTTTATGTTTCCAAAAAATCTATATTGTTTCCTTTTCTTAAAGAGCCCTTATCACTGAATAATTGTTTCATTGAACAATATGTTTTAAAAGAAAAAATATGTTTTTTAATTAACACAAAATGTAAAAATTTAAATTTCAGCATAAATGAACATATCAACAGTGAATATTAATTTTGTTATTATTTGTCTCTCACATACAATTTAATGTGCAAAAAAATAATAAACAAATTTTTCTATTAATTTTATTCCAAGAATATTAAATTTTTAGAAAGTTTATTAAAAAAAATTGAGTATTTTATTTCATTTTCTTTTTTTTTTATTATCCCTAATCAAGGTTAAAATTTCTTCAAGTATTTTTTTTTTAATTTTATTTCATTTTCTTTTTTCTTCTCTTGAACTAATTGTAATCTTGATAGTAAATAATATGTTAATCAATCACTACTAGCAAGTTTTTTCGAGTAATTATTTGGCAAGTAAAGATTGCCCTTTTTTGATCGTTAACTTTGCGCCAAAGTAATCAAGATTAATATTTCTTTAAGTAATTATTCTTTCTTAATTTATGTTTTTTATATTGTTTCTTTACTATAAATTTCAAATTTTTTTAGGATATTTTCGGCGTTCTGGTGTCCTGGAGGATCAGTATCTCGCAATTTCCTCTTCGGCGATGAAATTCTGATATTCTGCTGAACTGAAATTCTTCTATATGAAGGGACGTGAGGCAAATGGACTTCTTTTGGACTTCCAAAGGGTTTTTTGAACTTCCTCACTGGAGAGTCCAGTTGCGATGAAATTCTGCCATTGGTATGTCCCTCTTGTCTCTATTTTTGTTTTGGAGTCAATTTGTAACATATTTCTAATATTATTATTAACACTACAATTCGTTTTATTATTAGTTTTCCTAATAATATTTTTAACTAATATTTTATATTATTTTTGCTTTTTATGCTGTTGGGACTGTTGGGAGTATGAAAAAAAAATGACTAAACTTTTTTTAATTTTGCTAAATTTTGCAAAATAAAAAAATGTCAATTTTATAAATGATATTAGAAAGTAAATGACAGAGGAAAACTCATGATTCAACAATATATAATCAATTTTATTCCCATTGCTATAAAATATCACATGTGTTCTCCCTAGATATGTACATGCGTCTCTAAATACAATAACAGTACAAACGCATATTGAAGTCGTCAATGCAGGCACTCTGCTTTCCATAGGCATTTAATCTGCTAACAGTTCCAGTTAATTCCATTTTTTGACTATCATTTCTGTATCTGACTGATCCCTCAAAAATACCATTACCCGGTTCCGTTTCCAAAGTTATTGTAAAATCAAACCAAGGCGCAGCTGTTTCATTTTTCTTTTTCTTTTTACTCTCTATTTTCTCCTCCTTCGTCAACATTGTCGCGTCAATTAATCGTTTAAGCTTTAAATCAGCGCATTGGTTAAATTTACCAAGCATGCGATTAAGTTCCCGAACTATGAATTTTCCACTTCTTTGTACATTTGAATCAAGCAGAGTGACATTTCTATTGCCGTGACACATACACCAGTGTTCTGGAATTCCTGCCATTGAACATGTTCGATAATCAGGAATTGGAAGAAACCAACTAATTCCACGAATTTCTTTTTGTAAAAGATGTTTACTTCTTTGTCTCATAATTTCTTCGCTCAATTGTTGAGTGTTTAGTAGGTCCATTAATGTCTCGTGGAGATCATAAGCTGTCGTTAGACTTTTGGTATTTCTTCTTAAATTCACCCAGGGAATGGGAAATTTTTCTTTCCACCAATCAGGTAAGACGAGAAATACAAATGGTAAACTGTCTTCAACTCTACCTTGATAAGTCTGACGAAATGATCCCCATCTTAAACCATGATCACTCATTACAATTAATGCTGTTTTTTCGAGAAGATTATTTTTCTTGAGATTAATTATAAAATCACTGTAGGAATCATCGCCTAATTGGGCATTTTCAAGATAGTCGTGCGTAAGACTTGTTTGCCAGAAGAATGCAAAATATGGATCGTTCTTAAATTCCAGAGCTGTTTTATATGAATACTGAAGAAGAACTTGGAAATTTTTTCTAGCACCCAGACAGAGATTTGTATTTACTTTGTGATGATTTCCAATTTCTTTCTCGGCTGCGATACAAAAAGGTCGAAGATAGTAGTCCGTTGGTTGAACACGAAATCCTGGTTTTAGGTAATTAAATGTCGAAATGTCACAAGCATCTTCACCGAATATTGTTCGATATCCGGCTAAACTGAAATTCTTCCATATGAAGGGACATGAGTCAAATGAACTTCTTTTGGATTTCCAACAGATTTTTTGAATTTCCTCACTCGAGTGGCCGGTTAGAGTTGGTATCACATTTGGATAGGTATTTTCCGCTACTTTATTGTAACCGAGCATTTCCACAGCATCAAGATCGCGAAGTGCTTTCACTGCTTTTGGCATCATTCGATGAAAATTGAGTCTTGAGACGGAATCTATTCCTAAAATTAACAGACTGAGCTGAGGTGTTTCCGAATCAGGTTTCTTTGCTTTTTCAATTCGTGCCTCAACATCCGGTTTTCGGGGTAGAAACGCATGATAGTCTCTATAAATAGTCTTATTATTTCTTGAGCATTGAACTTGAATGAATTCTTCTAAGATGTTCACTGAATCTTGAAATTTTCGACAATTCATTTCATGTCTGAAATAAATAACGTTCAATAACATTATCAATTTATAGGTAAATATAAAATTATAAACTTGTTGAAAATTCTAATTTTTTCCCCTTACGTGTAAGAATTGTCATCGTTCTCGGTTCGCCAAAATGTTTGCCAACAACATTCGGCGATTTCAGTCTCATTATAGAAACGTTCTTTTGATTCATTATTAAGGAAAATTGCCGTATTGTTTGATTCTATAAGCGATAAGTAGTTTTCTTTATTACAGTTTATAGGCTTTGCGATTTCTATATATTTCTTAATTGCTGGATCATGAGGATCCATAGCTGGAATTCGACATCCTTTCTTTTGTACCAGGTATCCAGAATTTTTAATAACAATAAAATGAGGCCGTGATTCAACATCAGTTCCTTTGAAAAGAAAACAATTTTATGTTATTCTAGTTTTGCGTGTTTTCTTTTTCTTTTATAATTATATTTAATTATTATAATTTTAATTTTATTTATAAAAATTGCATCATTACCTTGAGATAAATTATTTAAGTACGATTCGAGTCGGAACTGTCGGAAGGAAATACTATTTATTGCAATTAAATACCCTAAGATGAATATAATTATCACTATGAGCCATTTCTTTAGGCACCCAAGTTTTTTTATCTGTCTCTTCATTTGATGATCATTCTGAGAATTACTTGCACTGACTAAGTGATGTTCTAAAATTGAAAAGAACATTTTCATTATTACTTTTTGGATAATTTATTATTATTATTATTATTATTATTATTATTATATTTTATTAAAATGTTTGTTTCATCGATAAACAATTTTAAACAGTAGTAAAGTTCTTCTTATAATGAATATTACCTCGAAAGCAAGACGATTTCACCCCTTTGAAAATAGTTCCCAAGGTATCGACTTTTAGAATTTTTAATTTTCTTTAGTCTGTAAAATAATTACAATATAAACAAAAAGTTAATAAACTGGGGAAACTTTTTGAAACTGAATTTAATTTGACCCAGTTAGGAACTTCCTTTTTAAATAAATATATATAGAATCAAAGCAACAGTATTTTATCAAAACGGGCGGAACAAGTTATCGCGTATATATTTGATACACAGAATAAATCTGGAGAAAAAAATTTTTTTGTGCCTTTAGAACTAATATTACAATAAAAATTTTATTAAAAATATTTTATAAAAGAAAAAAAGTTTTTGATGAGGAAAAAAATAACGAAAAAACACCTTATGTATAGTTTTTGTTATACAGTTAGTAATTATTATCAGCAATAGCTAATAAAAATAGTGACAATTATTTTTTATCTTTTATAAGATAATTTTTTCATGACATTGAAAATTTACTTGTATTTAAAAAAAATTGTTACATATTTATTTAGTAACAATTAAGAAAATTAACCGCAATTGAAAACTTATTTTATATACCCAGTGTTTAAAAAATTATTCGTCGGGAAAAAAGCAATTTTTTAAATTATTAAAAATAAATTGATAATGAATCATTGAAAATATTTTAAAAAGGAGGAGAAAAATTGAATCAACAGTTTTTGATTTTATTCAATATGTTTTGAAGAGTAAGCAATAGTATTTCACATCCAATTAGAAGAATTTTTTTTTAAATATAGTGAAGAATTTTTAATTTTGACAACTACTTACCTAAGATCCTTAAATTTTAATTTAGCCATTTTTAAATATTTCTCTTGGCTATTATAAACTTTTAATACAAATTTCTTTCATTTTTTTTTGTAAAATATTGTTTTTTATTATATGAATTCTTAAAATGATTTCTATATAGAATACTTTTTCACATTTTTAATATTTTTTTTTCATAATATAATTGTTAGGTTAATTTCACTTTTTCTTTTTATTAAAGAATAAAATACGGGGTTTTTTGAAAATTAAAATATTGTTGTAAATCTAAAGGCGTAGCTGTCGGTTAGACGACAATAATTGCATGTCGCAAAGTGGTTCCTGGCGGCTCGAAACTGGTCGATACAGCAGCGCGCGCGCTTCTCTCTTCATTTTTAATACTGTTTAGGGGATTTATTATGATCTTCCTCCCACTTACATTTATCCCATTATTTCACCTTTTGGAATAAACATTTACATTTGGAATTTATTTACATATTATCACTTTGCTCTCATTTTATGATTAATTTAGCCAAAAACGTCGTTTTTATTCGTAAAAGATTCTTTTATTTGTAAAAAATATTGTCTTTTTAATATGCAAAAAGTAATTACTGATTTTTTGAACTATATCTATTTCCTGAAGATCTTCTTAAAGAGACTTTATTTTAAATTAAATCTTTAACAATTTTTTCTGTATTTAGGGGCTGCAATTTATGTGATCGCAACCTTATTTCAATAATATCAGAAATTTTCTGTTTGTATGAAGAGTAATTATTAAATTATGTAATTACACTTCTTTAATTTATACCTTCTAGAAAATAGTAATTACCTTTTGCGTAAAAATTTTTTTTTCTCTTTAACAATCGTTTGTAATGTTTTTGTAAAGTTTTCCGATTTCTTGAAACTATTTTAATAAAAAAAATTGAATACAATTTTTTTTTAAACACGCGGGCTTTTAAGATCAATGAGTGAAAAGAAATTTTCCTTTTTACCATATTCAGATAATGTTCTTCATTTTCTCGATCGATGACTTATCATGTGAGTGTTAGCGCGAATGGTAAGGTAACAAGTTTTAGTACTAGTCCCTAGATGGCAGGTCACTACAGTTTTTTGAAATCCTTTTTGAAGCTATAATTCATTTGTCTTTGAACGATGAAGAAAGATAATGTTTCACTATAATATCGATATTTATTATATTTAAATTTCTCAAATTATTTTATTTTGTTTCAGGAAGTGTTTCTTGTGACGCCACGTGTTTCGAAAAGTCGCTAATATTAAAAATTCGGTATTTAAAATTTTAATTTTGCCATTTTAAGAAAGTATATTTGCTCTTTGTTCTAAAATCGCGATGGATTTTTGTAAGTTTTTTAATACAGTGATCTTTAAATTCTTCGTGTTCGTAAACTATAGTATTTAATCGCGTTTTCGGGAGTGTTCAAAAAATTAAAAATCGCGAATGTGAATCTGGAGAACATCGACTTCAGGATGGAGATCATCAGGAGCGGACAAATGGATTTCAAGGTTAGATTTTTAATTAATAATTTTGAAATACGATTTATACATTTTTTTCTTTGATTTCCCCCTTGAATTTTAGTCCTTATTTGTTAATTTTTACACGCTGCAAACTTTTGCGCGAAAATATTCAAAAATTTAAATACTTCCGACCGTTAATTTTTTAATTCTGTCGAATGCGCAATTGTGACGCCACTGCCTCTAGCGGTGGCGTCGGTGAATTATCTTTTGAAATTATCTAAAATAGGGAAATTGGAAAATGGGAAAAAAATAATGAAAAATAATGCAAATTAGAAAATATTGATTCATTGTTATAATAATGGTTTATTGTTGAAGTGATATAGGTATAATGATTCGTAACGTAATTAACTACAATGATACGTTCATAACTAATAGAGTCATATTTATACACGGATTATACAATATTTACAAGAAACATAATGTCGTTAAGCAACATTTTTTGGACAACGAGCGGACCACAATCATATTATTCACAGGACTGTTCGCGTCGTACCATATGACAATCGCGAGATCGAAAACCTAATTAAATCAGGCTGAATGATCACACGCGGACCCACTACATATCTTGCGTGTACATAGTACGTACATGTTACAATAATGCTACTGCTTATCGTGTAAATCTTGGTAGGTTTACTGCAAGAACGTGTACAATCGACTTGCCACGACGGTCAATAGGTCTAATCGACTTCTTGTTGCGCACACGTTTCATATGTATATTTTGCTATTTACAATATATATATATTTTTATATGTGTATGTATATATAGCTATCTGCACTTAATTTGCTCCGCATGTACATCAAGAATTGTCTCTCCCTATTTATCTCATTATTTCGTATTTTAATTTTTTATATAATGGTTTTTATAAGAAAATTTAGAGATTTGATTTTGCTGAAGGATATCGCACAATGTGCGCTTGTTTTCATACCTCTATTTATTATTTATTATATCTTTAAAAATGAGCGATTTTTTGTTCTTTTTGCAAGTTTATATACTGATAGCTGATACATTCTTTTACATAAAGTTTATACATTTTTTTTTTGTTTGCTTTCATTTCTCTTATTTCTTTTCTCGTCGCTCTCGATAAATTCGTTTTTATATAAATTAATCCTCAAGTCGAATGATTGTTCGACTTTCTTATTCATGAGATCATGACTAAGCACATTCCGAGGCCTTTTCGACAAATGAGTTTGAAATCGATAGTTTTCAATTATTGCCTAATTTTTTTTTTCGCACTCGGTGTCCAGATTCCAGTTGAAACTATCGTTTTCTGTTTTTATACATATAATAATTTTCTCATGCAATATCGAATAGGCATCAAAAGCAGATTTCAGTCCGCAGAGTTGGAATGTCCTTTTTTTCTTCAAATAGAGTTATAACACCTTTTGATCAAAGCAAATTATTATAACAAAAGAAAAATGAGAATTTTGGTTTCGAAATTGCAAAACAATTTTCTTATATTCATTTTTCTATACCAACCCAGTGATCTTATATTTCTTTTTAGTTTTCGTTCGCATATATCACCGTAAAGATTTTCGACTACAATATATTTACTTCAAAAAAAAAAAAAAAAAAAAATGGTTTTTGATGTTCTTTTGCATGTGATTAATGGGATATTGTACATTGACAGTGATTACTACAACTACATGTCCTTTGATAACTATGTCTCGGAATTCGTTTACAATTACCAACGTATAAATATATTTTGGATTTTTTTTTTCTTTTTTCTTTCCTTGTTTAAATACAAAAATGTCGATATGCTTCTCGTGTCGCGCACATATTATATATATATATATATGCCAAAATCAACTTGAAAGTCGATGATAAAATGCTCGGGTTAAAAATCTTCTTTATTTCGCGCTTAAAATGAAAAATATTTATTCGTTTTAGAGAGAAAAAAAATTGTCTGCATTTCGTAATCTTAACACAGGAAGTTTTAAAATACTAAAATTCGCCTTGCAAGCCGAATTGCATGCTTCCAGTCACACGTGGATAGTGTTTTTACACTTTTTTTCTTTTTTTTTCCTTTTTTTTTTTTATAAACAGTGTTAGGATATATCTCCGCATGTAACGCAGAATACACAAACATTGCGCACTGAAGAAGGAAACCGAAACTGGGATGATTACTTTATGAGCATAACCGCGAGTGTCGTGTAACCTAATTTTGAAGTAAAATTAACAAACGATATAAAAAATTTATTAACATTATGCTATACTTGAAATCAAGATTCCTACCACGGTAATGGAACATGTATTTCATTAATTTTTATCTTTTTTTTTTTTTGGTATCGCGTAAATCACATGATATATAATATCGTAAATGCTCGAAAAAAATTAATACAATTGACTTTTTTTTTCTTTCTTTTTTTTTAAATAAGTTCAATAAATAATGACTAATTAATAAATTTCACTTTTACATTATCCTTTCTAACTAATTGTGTCCGTGCCTCATTTCTATTTTATCGAATACTTTGAGTATTTTTCTTCTTTTTTTTTCTCTCTGACAAACAAAATAAAAACCCATATGCCCTATTTTTTTAAAACGAAATACAAGCAAAGGAAATGCAAGTTTCTCTTACCGCGAGTTACAAATATGGAATCATTGTTTTCTAATTTCGGAAATATTGATATTATTTATGAAAAAGAAATTTATTTTTCAGTCTCTTTAATTTTTTTTCACTCGCGATAGAAGTTTTTTGATATATTATTTCAAAAGGAAATGCAAAACAGATTAGCCACACACTCATAAACGATACATTGGTGACATGCAACCAAAGAATTATTTAAATATATCTTTTTTAAAAAAAAGAAAAACTGATGGTGGGATTAAATTAGTTCCCGTAAAGTTCGTACTTAAATTTCTAGAAAAAAAAAACGAAAGTTTATCACTATTTATGATTTCTTAAACTGAATCACTGGTTCATTGGTCGGTTAAGTTCGTATACTAGGCACAGGCAAAATTATAATAAGGAAGCCTCAAAAAATAATTCATCAGACTTGAATCAACATTCGTACGCAACTAAATTAACATAACATACCCGAATGATTGGCAGTAGAGAGTGTTAAAATTAGCAGAAAAAAGAAAATTTTATGGAAAAAACGGTTTTGTTGAAGTAATCAATTGTTACACTGTAAACTTAAAAGTATCAAATTGATACTTTAAATTTTAAATTTTAAATGTTTTACTAACATTGTTTGCGATTTTTCCATTGAGCTGCAATAGAAAAATCGCATCGAAATGCGAAAGTTCGATTTTTGGTTTTGAAATTATGTCAGTATGTCTCTCTACTTCCAATCGAATCGGGTCTGCACGTACACTTACATTGATGCGTGTACGAAAATGTGGCGTTACTGCTCGCACGATAATAATACAATAATTAATTTATTAATATAATATATATAATATATATATATAATACTATGATACAGGAAATAAGTACATTGGTTTAGTGATTGCAGGCTGCTCCTCTCATATCACAGCGAGGGGCGCTGCCGGGCCCGCGTCTACTTACATACGTAAATTTCTATATTCGAAATAATATATTCTCTCTCTCTCCCGCGTATCGATTCATTCATTCATTCATCAAGCATATATTCTCTTTTTCTCATTTCGAAACTGTATACAAGACATCCGCTCTTTGATACGGTATACAGAATCACCACTAGTCTTTCGAAGGGAATTACATTCTTCAAAATTAATTTATGGCCATTCTGTATACAATTATTATTATTTTATTTATTTCCATATGCACATGTATGTATATGTATATATGCACTATATTTATATGCATCATGTGTTTTACAACATGATGATAAACTAGAAACTAAGCGAGTAGACCATCACTATCGCGATTTTGGACGGTCCTGATACGGGTGGCATGAAAATGAAGCACGACGCCACATGTCTTGTGGCTTTACTGTTGTTATGTCTAAAAGTAAACAGAGAGCTCAGTCTAGGCGCCGTGAAATTGCCCCTCCCAGTATCGAACGGATTGACAATCGTTTATTATGAATTCAATCAATTTGACTGAATTGTATGCAATTAAAAAGTCGAGCAAGATTCATGGATCTTGGCGCGTCATCAACTATATCCTAGATTTGAAAGTTTTTTCCGCACAGATCAGGATGATCCATCGTTTTTTTTATAATTTACATTTTAAGACTAGTGTGATAATAGGAACATGACGTCTTCTTAAGCTGGCTCTGCAAAACCGTCGGGGGGGGATATGTCTTGAAACTAGCCTCGAGTATAATTTCGTAGTGATTAGGAAGACTATAATATTCATAATAAGTTAAACAGCTGTCGATCGATCGATTTCCAAAAAAAGAAAAGTTTAGGCAAATGCTTGGAAACACCATTTAATGGAACGAATCTCCTTTTGCTGTATTTACACATATTTGTGATCAAAAATGCGTGATTAAAGTCCCTGATCAGTTCCGGAATTCGCCTCTTTTTTTCCACATTCCTAGCAGGACGGAGATAGACAAGGAATCATGTCAGGTAATAATTGGGAGTAAAGGAATTGTTTAGGAACAAATTTTCGAGGGTATGTAGCGAGGAACGGAAATGCAAAATCTTCATGCGGCTAGACCTTCCCCTCGTGGTGCAGGTGGAGGTGGTAAACGTGCTGACGGTGGTGTTGCGTTGCTCTCAGTTCTTGAAGGTGTATCTCGTTCATAGTGATGCTGTAGTGGTTCACCACTCCAAGGTGGTATGCTTGCTGAATTTTGATTACCGGTGTTTGATGATGGCGCTCCGGGTGAATGAGCCGGGGATGGTGTTTGGAATAACATGGAACCAGAGGCAAGTGCTGATTTTGTATCCCCTAATGGACCGTTGCTAGGTGTCATTGGTTGTTTTTCCAGAGGGAAACCACCACTGTACACTGAACCAAAAATACCAGCGTATTTGCTTGCATTGACTGGATGAACTGGCATACCATTGCTTCCTTGAATCACCGAAATCTCGTTCAGCTGTAACCACACAGATTAATTGATTATTAATTTGCGTGTTTCTAATTTGGTAGACTAGCTGGAGGAGAAAAGTGTTTCTAGAAAGAAGAGAAAGACAACAGTACCTTTTGTTGAACTCCGTTAAGGAATGGCGTGGGTAGGTAAGGATAGAAGAGATCCGGTCTTCGCTGGAGAAACTCCGAGTCCTTGGGCGTGATGGGAAGAGGAGGAAGATCCAGTGACATTCGTCGTCCTCGTCTGGAGGTTCCGTTGGTCCACATATGCGTGCCCATATGAACCTAAACAAAAAATTAAATACAAACTTAATATTGGAATCGTTGTAATTAAAAAAAAAAAATGCTGTCAGATCATCAGTTATCTGCGATAGTATATAGGAGATGCGTTAGCATTAGTATAAAGCGACAGCAGCTTACTAGCATTAGTGAGAATTTAGCGTTAGATTTGTCAAAGAGGAGCAACGAGAGTAGCGCGACAATTTATTTATTTTTTGACTTATATGTTTAATTAAGTATCGTGGTTTTCGTATGTGTGTACCTTAAGATTGCCCTTGGTGGTGAAGGCCTTCTGGCAGACGGTGCATCTGAATGGTTTGTCACCAGTGTGCGTCCTCATATGAATCTGGAGCGCCGAGGATGAGGAGAAATTCTTATTGCAAACCTGGCACAAGTGCTTGCTGGACATGCCTGCAAATACACACACAATTCGCTAAAGCTAAACCCTGCCTGAGGTTTTTATTTATCACAAAAACACCTTCATAATTTCGTCTAATTATTATATATATTTTTAAATAAAAAAACACAAAAAACCTTTGCAAAATGATACCGCTTTTTGGATCAATTTGTAGAATGATCCAAGAAAGCAGTATCATTTTTGCAACTTTTTGATCCCTTTAGGTTTTCTGTGAAGATATATTACAGCGAAATGTTTTGTTAATTACTAAAAGTGAAACTAAAAGCAGAATAATACTAAATATCACAGAAAACCTAAAGGGATCAAAAAGTTGCAAAATGATACTGCTTTCTTGGATCATTCTACAAATTGATCCAAAAAGCGCTAATATTTTGCAACGTTTTGATCCCTTTTGGTACGAAAATTTGAAGGAAAATTAACAATAACTCTCTTTTTGAAAGAGTGTTGTCGGTAATTTCTTGATTTACTTTCGCGATAACAAGCCATATAAAAAGGATGTTGCCTGCCACCAGCGATCAGTAATTTCAACCATCGATGTTAGCCGCGTAGCGGTTAAAGGATAATAAGTCAGCACATAAGCGGGATTGCGCATAGATCGACACATAGAGATACGCAAAGAAGCTATGAACCACATTCTCATTGGAAAAATTACACTTGCAGTCAAAGAAAAGTAGCATAGATATGTAAACGAGTTAATGAACAGATTCCACGATTATATATATATTGATATTGATCTCTACTATCAGAATTATATTGAGAAGCAAAGATTAACCGATGAAAATGTAGTGTCCGCTCTTATTTTATTACAAACAACAAACTAAACAGAAACAATCTAAACTTACTGTGTGGCCTTTTTGGAGCTGACAGTTCAGTTTCAGTGTGCGATCTCTTTACTGGAACTGTGGACTCAACTGTTGTTGGTGGCATTGGTGGTGGAGGTGGAGGAGGCGGAGGTGGTGGTGGAGGCAAACTAGACTCGTCAGTACACATTGGACTTCTAGAGCTTTCTTGTTCTTGAAGTGGTTGTTGATGCTGTTGAGTTGGTGGCTTGGAATCACTAAAGAGATGAGGAGGCATGTCCCGGATTTTGTGAGTTAGCATGTGTTGCTTCATGTTGCCCTGAAGGGACAAAAACAATTTGAAAATTAAAATATACCCTACACATCTTGATTCAATGTTAATATCTATAGATTTATTCACAGGAAAATAGCCATTTCTGATTTTCTCTTTTTTTAAAAAAAGCGTCACTTATTTGATTTTGATCAACGGTTTCTATTTTTTTTTTTTTTTTTTGGAATGTGGAAATTATTTCCTCGCGAGGCCTTAGGGGCAAAAAATCGACTTGCTCAGGAGGCTCTTACCAGGAATACGGGGTCCGAGGTTAGAAGTCCGAGGGCGGGGGGCATCAGTGGGGGCAGGCGTACGTCCCCATAGATTGCAGCATAGGTAGACGTCAGTCCCCGCCCCTCTCCAGTCCCAGTCCGCCCCCGATTCTTACGATCCTCGGGCCGCCGTCTCCTGCGTTTTGGCTTCTCTCGTGATTTGGTCGATATCGATGGCGGTTGCGCTGATAACGTTGGGTATGGAAGTTCGGATTTAACGGTAGTTGAAGTTCTTGTGGATAATCCATTTTCCTGCTCAGTACATGAGCACGATTCTATCATTGTTCCGTCACTCTGAAAGTATTTCTAAATAAAAACTCTGTATCTTTATCAGTAACCGTTTTTTTACAATTTTAATGTTTACAGAGATTAATTTCCAAAAAAATGTTTTTTTTTCCGGGAAATAATTAGATCGTTATGTTCTCTAATTGTATGCGTAATCCTGCAATTGAAATTAAAAAAAAATCCTTATAAGGAGGAGTTTTAAAACCCATTTTTGAAATGATCACCTGATGTGATGGTTTCATTCAAAAGTTTCCAGGTGACACTAAGTGTCTCTAAAAACAAAGTGCCTTTTTTTAATTACCTTGGTTGAAAATCCTCGATCGCAGATGGTGCACTTGAAAGGTCGTTCCTTCGTGTGGCTCCGGTAATGAATTTCCAATGCAGAGTTACACGCAAATGTCTTGTAGCAGATATTACACGTAGTGTTGCCACGTACTGCAACAAATCGTGCAATGATTCAGTCATTCTCACGCGAATATTTTATTTTATTTTTTTTTGGTAGAAGAAGAGTAGAAAATTACGTTAATAGTAATTGACCGTCTATGCCTATTGTTCATACTTAATTAAAGAATGTCTTTAAAAACAGAAACGCTTTCATCTATCGATTTTTTTGATTGCAATTTAAAATAAATGTTAAATTAAATTATTAAAAGGAGAAAATCTATATTTGTAAGAAGTCTAGAAAAGTGACTTTAATTGGTAATGAGAAAGACTGAGTTTTTTGTGTATTCATATAATATGTGAAATAAGTCGCAATTTAAATATCAAAAAGTAAAGGGAATGGAAAATGGATCGATGCAAAGCAACTGTTATGTTGTATAAAACAATTTATTTATAACCGTACATGTATATGTGTATGTTTGAATTGTTTCTCGTCGAACAAAAATAACCTAAAGTCGTCATTTTATTTCAAACATAAATCAGTAAATGCCTAAATCTATTACGTGACGAACGTATATTGCAGCAAAATTCTAAAATAACGTTTTAAAACCAAAGTCGTAAAAACATTCTTAACACAGCCAGCTAAATTACAATACAAGTTTAACTAATACATAATTGTCGAGCATTATTTACGTGAAAATAATATCTTTAGAAGGAAACACTTTATCTCTAAACCTATAAATTTTTCTTTATACAAAACAACATATAATAATTTATCAAATTCCTAAAAAGAAAACAATGGAATCTTTCAAAACAATAGTAATTTCCACGTAAATTTTATACTCCGAACAAAGATTCGTTCAATACTCGATTTGTAATCACACTAGCTGAATTTCTTTTTTTGTATGGTCAACGTGCAAAGGAAGTCGTGGAAATATATATAAATATATATGTGAAAATAAAGTAAAAGATATACATCTATTCAGACAAAACTAAACGAGATCAAGGAAATAACACATTTAAAGAACATGAGAGGGGAGTGCTAGGTCCAGCTACACCACATGAGGAAATTTTGGATAAAGAATGGTTACTTTGAAACACAGTAAAAATAAATACATAACTTTAGTCAACTGTTTGACTTATTTTATATATGATTTAAAAAAAACCAGTCTACAATACTTACTTAGGTTTTTAAATTCAAAATCTAATGATCAGAATTGATGTAAAAATTTTACTATTGATCTGGCCATTAACTGATGTATTAACTGATGTAGATAACAATTTGCCTTTGAGGTTAAATTACCAACGTCAAGTTATTCCGAATCTAGCGCTATGGAACAATTCCGAATGTCCCTGCTAGATGTCCAAATAGGCGATTTTTGACAACAATAATCATTAAGGTACCTTTCCAGTTCTGAGTATGTCCGACCATTCACTAACTTTCATTGGTTCTACTTATAGAGAATTTGCAAAAAAATTGGATGTTTTGAAAATCAAAATTGAACCAATCAAAATTAGTGAAAACTCTGACATACCTAAGATAATTTACCTAGATCCGGCAAGGGTCCTGGATTCATGTGGACGAACTAAAAAATTCCATTAGTAAGAAAAGAACAGACATATCTCCGTCTTTTTCTTACTAATAATGGAATTTTTTAGTTCGTCCATATGAAGGTAAGTGGCCAATTCCACGATTTGTCATTTCCACCATTTTGCTATAGTAAATGTTCAGCAGGGTTGGGAAGTTACAAAAAAATCCCTAGGATATAGTGAAATCTGGTGGAATCCTAGGGATTTTTTGTACCTTCCCAACCCTGCTGAACATTTACTATAGCAAAATGGTGGAAATGACAAATGGTGGAATTGGTCACTTACCATTTCCAGGACCCTTGCCGGATCTAGGTAAATTATTTTAGGTATTAGGGTGAACTCACATGGAGAAGTAAAAAGTAAAACGTCAACCGGAAATTCATGAGAGTGAAAGGGATAGATTTATCTCACTTGTACTCATGAATTTCCGGTTGACGTTTTACTTTTTACTCCTCCATGTGATTTGACCCTTAGAGTGTACGCCTTCCCGGTAATAGCTACGTAATAGCAGTAATATCGCGTAATAGTAAATATCCGTAATAGTGAATAATAGTGTATTATATAGCGTATTAGTGAGTAATAATTGTGTAATAGTCAGTAATATCGCGAAATAGTGAGTAATTAATAGTAATTGTATTTTTATAATTTAATTATTAAAATAATAAATCAGAGAATAAACGTGTCGTACTTTGTGATTTAAATAAGACGCCAAAAAAGTGAAAACTGCTGGGCCATCTGTCTGCAAAGATGGCGCACTAAACGAAAAACCAACATTAACATCACATTCTATTCTAAA
>JUFY01030020.1:0-11838 GCA_001855655.1 Leptopilina clavipes | reverse complement strand
TCCAGTTACCAATAAAGTACTCTCTAAATTTGAATTAGTAAAAATTTTAACTAATTTGAATTAGTGACTCACTTTTTGCTAATAAATTAGTAGAAAATTTTTTTTTTACTATTTATTAGTAAAATGTAACTAATTCGAAAGCAAAAAGTGAGTCACTAATTCAAATTAGTTAAAATTTTTACTAATTCAAATTTAGAGAGCAGTGTAAAAGAATCAAAACATTGCAAAATGATGCTGCTTTCTTGGATCATTCTGCAAACTGATCAAAAAAGCGGTATCATTTTGCAACGTTTTGACCCCTTTAGGTTTTCTGTGACAGCAAACGTAAAAATTAAAATCATCTAATTTTGATTCCAAAATCTAAAATCATCTAATTTTATATAATTTTTTCTTTTGGATTTACGTTCTTTGTACTTTAGCGAAATCTTCGTCTCATTTGCCCCATTTTTTCAAAAAATGGAGAAAAATTTATCCTGCGATTCAAATCAACAAGATCTTTGCCAAAATTATGAAACAAAATATTATATTCGTATTTTACAAAATGTTTTTGAAATGAATATAATTTTTCACGTTCTTGGCAGTAAATTTTGTTTTTGATTCAACGGATTTTATTTATTTTATGGAAATAAAGTTATTGCGTTATTGGAAAACAGGAACTAGTTTTTAAAAAGAAAGAAATAAAGTATGTTTTTTTGAATAAAATTAATGCAAATTTTTGAATAATTCAATTTTATTGACAGAAAATTTTGATCTGGAATTATTAATTGAATCAAAATATTACTAACGCCTATCACAAAAACCAAGTGTAAATAATCACACAAATTTGACAAAATCCATTGTTTTGTTATGATGTTGCGATTATAAGTCCGATATACACTGTTTCTTATCAGGTTAAATAAAGGTTAGCAGAGTAATCCATCTCTCTGTAAAAATATATACTCATCTCCTGTCATTGTTTATTAACTTATCAATATTTTGACCTATATCTAAAATTTCTTCAAGTGTTTGTCAAGTATCATATTCAATATATATTCAATTCACATTCACATATTAGCAAAAGTGAAAAATTGAAATTAAAAACAAGAATTCAAAATCATTCAAAACAAGAATTTTTGCTGTGCGGGTAAAAGTGGTTGAAATAAGTAGATAAAAAGAGAATTAGCAGTTGGCCTTCTTTAAGACAAGTGACTTACGAAATAAAATGGAATTGGACCGGATGCATAATTCTATTCATTGTGATAGGACAATGGGGGGCAAACATTTCGTTCTTATTTCATTTGAAAGTAACGAGGCATTGGCACTGTACATATACAGAAAGTGAATGATTACGCGCATCGTAAAATAAAATGAAGCGCTACGGCTTAATTGAAGTCAGTATGATGACTAAAATTCTTGTATGCTTTTCTCTCTGTAAATGCATAACACATACCAAATGCAAACACATCTTTGTGTGTTTCAACTCGACATATTATACAATTCTCTCTATATCTTTAACTAACTCACTGCGAATACAATATTATCCTTTTCCTTTTGATCTCAAACAGGATTAATCTCACTACATCTACGCTAATTACTGATGGGATTCGTCTACAATGATAATTAAGATACAAGATTAAACTCAGATATTTCAATATAGCCTGCTTTATTATATAATATAAGAATACCAAATTCTTCATTTCCTATTAGATTTCAAAATTCCTAACCGATTCAATGAATTACCAAAAGTACCAAAAATATTTTTTGGAAAAATTCCATAGCAATTTTTCAGAATTCGAATAAATATATGATTCTTTTGACATTTAAATAATTCTTTTCTTCAGATGCGAAAATCTCTGCTAATATATGTATTTTAATGTGCATGAGAGATAAGAAAGCAATTTTTAAAATACAGATTCCTATAATTTGAAGCTGAAATTTCTGCTCTTTGATAATAGGAGATCAACGCTCTTAATAACTAACACTGTGCGCACACGTAATCTTTTATACTTTTTTCCTCATTCACGCCACTTTTATATACACGCAATACCTCCACTGAATCGATTATTTCCGATTTTATTATTTTTATTGATTTCGTCTAACGCGAGAAATACGTTCATTATCGGTTACGTAATTTTCTGATTTACGATTTCATGCAAGATTATAAGATATTAAATATAACATTATTATATTTAATATAATAATATAATAATACTATAATAATGTTATATTTAATATCGTATAATATAATATAATATTATATCGACTGTATTATTTGTCTTTCGTGGTACATTGTTTCATTTAATTGCGGTTTCTTGTTTATCGAGTGAAGAACACACGAGGAAATAATCTCTGCGACAGTACCGACTATACTAATTATAATATTAATATAATTTTCCCAAAAAGAGTTTTTCATGAATGGAAAAATAAAACGACATTGAAAATTAATGAAGATCTTAATATTGTAGTGATTGAAACAATTATTATTATTATTGTTACTATTTATGTGGTTTTTATACTACGCCACAATATGTCTGATAATCTGCAATAAAATGGAGCACTGATTTATCATTAATGATTGGGTACGATTAAAATGTTTAACTCATCTAAAGCCTTAATAATATACGTTTTATTGTTAGCTTTTAAAGTAGAGACTTTATCTACGACGTCAATTATTTTAATGGATAGAAATACAGCAACCTAAATAATGACAAAATAAAGTGAATTAATTAATTCAAAAAAAATAAAATTTTCCTTTTTTAGTTTAAACTTTAAAGAGCAAATTTTCTTTTATTGGAAGATATTTTCCGATTGAGTAAAGGAATAAGATAAATAACTTTTACATTTAATATTATTCTATTTAATAAGAAAAATAATAAGAAAAATGATAAGAAAAATAACAAGAAAAATATCAAGAAAAATAAAATAAAAAATTTTATAAAGTAAAACTCTAAATTCAAAGAGAGCTATAAAATAGAAAATAAATTTTGAGAAAATTGTTCATGTTAAGAATCTAAAAACAGAATATACATTAGTATATCTATTTAGTAATGTCGACAAATTATCTTTTTTATATATCTTTATTTAGAAAATCCCCTCAATAATGACGCAATTTCTCGAAAATCAAGTATTAATTTATTTTCAACTGCGATTATTCGAAAAGTGGGAATTTTTATTTTTCAGTTACTTACTATAGTGTTATTCACTTTATAGATTAATCACTTCAATGCATATGTATGCACTCTACCATTCATTACGTGTTTTCATTCACGTGTGAAGCACGTTAACGTTCACACATTATCAGTCTGAAAGAATTTTCGTTCTTTGACAAAAAAATAAAAAATAAAAAAAAAAAGTGTTTTTCATGTTCATTCGACAATATTAAAAGAATATTTTACATATACTGATAACTAAACTCCGAAAAAAGAAAAATTGCGAGGAAAAGGAGGGGAGAAAAAATTTCATCTACCAGAAAATTGTTAAAAGTTTCGTCAATTTTGTTGAAACTTTTTTTATTGTAGAATTTTGCACAAAAGGGAGAAGTCAGTTAAAAATTTATTCCCATTGCAAAGGTATTAAAAAGTATTAGAGCATTTGTTGTGTTTCGAAAAGTCGGTCTTGTTTGAATCTTTATAGAATTTTTCTAGAGATCAAGAAATTTCTTTTAAATGCGGCAAACTAACATTGTATTTAGAATACAAAAAGAAAAGTTGAAACGTGAACAAATTTTTAAAAACAAAAATAAACTATCGCATATTATAGAGTTAAAAGGCTGGGAATAACGAAAGATTGAATTTTCTCAATGAAGATAGATATTTTTCACTTTGCTATCGCCTCCACTCGTCTATATGATAATTCACGATCAACTAGTGGTTAAGCAGAAATAAATTTACGTTTTATTCTCTCAGTTTATTGGACAGAAGAAAAATAAGGCGCATTTGATGAAATGGTTTCAACTCTAGAGTGGAGACACGCCCACATGGGACTTGTCCGGTTTCATTGGTCCTCTCCCGACCTTGAGGCGTAGAGCCAATGAAATTAGCCTGGGTCACCATCTGGGCCGGGTCTTAGGCAACGTGACAAGGCGCAGATCATTGCGCACTCTTTCTAAAATCAAATCGTCAATCTATAAATCTATAAAGTCTATATTTGGCAAACTAAATCTTTTTTTGTTGTGACATAACTTCACAGGTGCGGTAAATTTATCCGCAAAGGTATCAGTTGAATGATATGAGATATGGGTAGAAGAAACAAATTGGACAAGATATTTTTTCGAGAAAAAATAACAGTATTGGAAAGGGAAAAATGTAGAACAACGATTCAAGAAAGGGAAAATCGTTTTCCCCCTCGCCCTATATGAGTGTCCCTGTCCATAACGGACATGTGTGGAGTTTGCCATGTGAACCGCCGGATCGTAGAAGGGCATATAGCCCATTTGAATTACATTGGCTATATGCCCTTCTACGATCCGGCGGTTCATGTGTAAACCGGGTAAACATTGCGCGAGCACTACCACTTCCAAGGACCAAAGCCAATATTATCGAGTTCGGTAGTAGTGTTGAAGTGTATTGCCGGCTCTCTCGTCAGCTTGCCTACGTGCCGTATAAAGCGTCGTGTGACAAGAAGCAACCAACTTGTTTTACGTAGTAATTTGATGTTGAGCCCGGCATACTACTCTCAGTCTACAACGGTCGTTTGAATCGATCGCAAAGCATTTTTTCCTTCTCAGTGAAAAAGCGCGCACAATATACACAAATTTTCTCTTTTTTTTTTTCTTTTGAAATAAAAAACCATCGTTTAATATTCACGAATTGACATCAATTTCAATTCGTATTATTAATATCATCATCGATATTTAAAAAAAACAAAAGGGAAAAAAAACACTCAGTGAAAACTAAAATTCATCCTAGTCTGTTGATCAAAGTGAAAAAAAAATTTCACACCCTCCGACTTGTAACAGTTTGCTTTCAATTTTCGTTTAATGTGACAAAAAGTTTTCTTGCGGAAAAACTTTTATTTGAACAGTGCCTGAACGAAATATCCAATATATTGCTTGGTGAAATAAAAAAAAAAATAAAAAAACACAAACTTTCCTTTGGGAATCAAAACTTTTTGAAGAAGTGCTTTCTCTTTTTTTATATGGTTCGTCTAATTTCAAACACAAAGATAGAGAAGAAACGAGAAAATCCAATGATGTGGTTAAAGGTTTTGAGACAGAATATAAATCATCTAACTCGACGTGCCAGAGGTACGTTTTCAAAATTTCAACTCGGGGAAAAATGCCTTTTTTTACCAAATTATTCCAGATGCATTATAAATTAAAATACGACCATTCTTTTGTAGATTTTCGTCTCAAAGATGTTTCATATTTTTCGAGAAAAAATATGCAGACATGTTCATTACAGAATTTAAACATTTTTGGTATTTTAATTTAACATGCAAATTTATATCTTGACTATAAGTAGAAGTACCATCTCTAATTTAAAGTCAGTGATTTATTCACAAACTCGAGTAAATCCCATCATCAATGAAATAAGTTGTTCTATATACATTTCTGAAAATTATTCACTTTCAGGAATAATTACTGAATTTATTAATTATTTACAACAAAAGTCTTGTGATTTGTTACTATAAAAGTGCATTTTGAAAACGCTATTTTTAGTCTTCAGGCTGACTTAGAAGACGCTAATTTCCACACTAACTTGATAAAGTAGAAATCGACCCAAAAAAAATTGTGAGGTCGGAACAAATAACTCGATCTGTGCGGCATTCAAAGTCCCTCATGTGGGAGTTTCCAGCGCAGTTACACTGCGCAAAGGAATTGCGCACTGTAACAAGTCGACTTATTTGATCCGGACCCTTAAACAGAAAAAGACATTATTTTCAGCAGATTTTTCCTCCTTATTTCCTAAATTGCTATTATTCGTAACTTAAGAGGATAACAACTGCATTTTACGTGTCAATATTTCATTAAAAAATAAAAAAAAAAGATTGATGTATTTTCCTCACGTCAAATAACATCCTTTTTCAATAGATTATATGCTAACTGAATTCCCAAAGAAGACTTTTTTGTATTTGATATATATCTCTCGTCCGCAATCCTGTTCAAATTGAGTTTCACAGAAATTTCAGACCTCTGGCTCAAATCCAACACTATCCCTGTTACATTAAAACTCGAAACGGATTCGAATCCAAATTGTGTTATTTTATTTCATTAGTGGACACTTGATATTAAATTCCCCTATAAACATCAATATATTCAAATTTCAATAAATTATCTACTAATATTATTATCAAATAATTATTATATAAATTAATTATTATCAAATAATTATTATTCTCACTTCAGAAAAAAAATCAATTTTATGATAATATAAAATCGTCTTCTTATTATGAAAAAGAAAGGAAGAAAGAAAGAAAGAAAGGAATTTTTTTTGCTCAAAAGAAGATTGTGTTTTTGCATTTGTAATAAAAATAGAGAAAGAGTTAAATATAGTGAAAATGGACTAAGAATAGAACACAGGTCACTTCACGTGTGGCACGTTAGTTGAGTCGTAAACAAATGAACGTTGCATGTGACGGGCCAAATTGCAACAAATGCACTGAGGCCAAACGAGTTTTCTATTTTGGGTCAGTTTATAAATTTAGTTACAATTATTTTTTTTAATTTTCTATAAATTCATCACGGGACCAATTAAATAATTTAACATTCAAAAATGATTATTAAATTTCAAAAAAGTTTAATTTCTCTATAATTTTCAATATAAAATAATCATTTTCTATTATTATAAACAAAAATACTTTTCCTTGTCATAAACAAAAGAAATATTTTCCCTTATGATGAAAAATTTTTAACACATAAACAAAAGAAAAACTTTTTTACAGTCAAAACTTTGCTATAGACAAAGAAAACAATTTTTTGTTAAAAACAAAAAAAATATGCTTCTTAAATAAACAAAAAAAATGTTTTTGTTTTAAACAAAAAAAAATGTTTTTGTTTATAACAAAATAAAATGTTTTTGTTTATAACAAAAAAAAATGTTTTTGTTTATAACAAAAAAAAATGTTTTTGTTATAAACAAAAAAAAATGTTTTTGTTATAAACAAAAAAAAATGTTTTTGTTAAAACAAATAAAATATGCTTCTTAAATAAACAAAAAAAAATGTTTTTGTTATAAACAAAAGAAATAGAATGCATCTACGATGTCATGTTAATTATGTAATGCGATCATAATTCTCTATTTTGAATTTTTTACATTTTGCGAGCATTTTTTGTTCATTACCAAACAATAAAATGGAAGGATATTTTTGTCTTAATGTTAGTATGAAATGTTTATCTTGTTTTCGACTGAATCAAGTGTGCGAGACACGTGAAACACATCACGTAGTATTGTGCGTAGTATTTTCTAAAGCTCGTTTTCTAGTATAATAAATATACTTATATATAGCAAATATGCCATAAACGGCACATAAGGTTAATCGGATGCGGATCAAACATTTATTTATTGTAAACATATCGATATATGTGATATGTTGATTACAAATCATTTAACCTCAATGTGAACCGTATTTACTCGAAAGAAATTAAAAAAACAATTTTTCCATTTTCTTTTTCTTCAGTTTTCTATTTATTACTTTTATTATTTTCAATATTAATTAAGAGATAATAATTTTTTCTACCAATAACAACAATTCGAAACATATTTTTGAACACAAATGGAATATTGACTGATGGATTAAAAATCTAATTTCTAAATGAAAAGCACCAAAATAATTAACCTATTTAATTTAATTATCGCTCCCAGGGCATAAATAATCATTATTATTTGAATCAAATAAATATCAAATATAATCATTGTTAACGTGATCCTCTGATATTAATAGAGACAATATTAATAATATATATTTGTCATATACACAATGTCTATTGACGTAAAATGTCATGTGCATTATGTTTATTAAAAAAATTCACTACGAACAATATTTTATTACAATCAATTTGTTATTCTACTTTTAATACTGGAACTATATAATTAAAATAAATATTTTTTTTCTAAATTAGAATCAAATACATAACATAGAAATTTTTTTTCGATTTAAAAAATCAAAACAAAAAATTTAGTATAAGTAAAAATTTTATACACTTCTGCTGTCCAAAGCAAAAGACTAGTAAGTTGCATTTGCCATAAGAGCGAAAGTCGAATAACAAAGCTAAAGGACGCTCACCCTTATGGCAAATGCGACTTACTCGGTTTTTACTTTGGGCAGCACACTTATTCAAATGTAGGACTTGAATATTTTGGAGATAATAGGTAATACTTGGTAATACTTGGTAATACCTGGTAATACCTGGTAATACTTGGTAATAGTTGGTAATACTTAGTAAAATACTTGGTAATACTTGGTAATACTTGGTAATACTTGGTAATACTTTGTAATATCTGGTAATACTTGGTAATAGTTGGTAATACTTAGTAAAATACTTGGTAATACTTGGTAATACCTGGTAATACTTGGTAATACTTGGTAAAATACTTGGTAATACTTGGTAATACTTGGTAATACCTGGTAAAATACTTGGTAATACTTGGTAATGCTTGGTAATACTTGGTAATACTTGGTAATAAGTGGAATAAGGGGTCAAGTGTACACTATTTTTACTAGTAAATTCCCCCTCGATAGAAAACTATTAGTTATATTAATTATCCTTTACTTTGAGTCGAATACTTAATTTTTGTGCGCAATAACAGAAGCTAGGAAAAAGAAATCAGTAACAGAGATTGTTATACACCCTCATCTCCATTAGTTAAAGTTAATGAAGGAAAGAAAAAGCAATTCCACAGACACGCTTCATCGCTAACTGTTAATGTCATCCTGAAAGGTTACTGTCCGGAAAGAATATATAATATGCTCCGATATGAAAATTTTTTACTCTCTGACCTACTTAAAATACACCATTGAAATATACATATATAAAATGTCGATACCCCCTGGACAATAAAAGTTCGATTTGCATTTGGGATTATAAAAGAAATAAAAGAAGTCCCATTCAATTTTTATTCTTCCTTTTCAAGAAGCATAGAAAGAAATATTCAAGTAACAAAATAAGTTTACTCATCAAATGTTTGATGTGTCGCACTTTTATAAAAAAAAAAAAAAAATGAAGACGTAAAAAACGTTTTCCGTATATTAGCGAATTATGTTTGGAAAAAATATCTTTGAAATTGAACGTGACTAAACAGCTTTATACATTAGCACGTTTTCATCATATCTACATTTCTAAACGTGATAAACAAAATTCTTCATCCATCTAATAGTATAATTACTCAAAGACAATAAGATTCAATATTGTCCTTGATTGTTTCACAAAGAGTTATTAAACTTTAAGCGAATAATTCACAATGTAATTCGATATTATATCTTATCCTCATTTGAAACGATTTTTCCTTTTTCAACAAGAGAAAATATCTCAATGACGTCTTAAGGGAATATGCGCGACTTATTGCATACATTTATACTAAAAAGTGTATAAAGAAAAATAAAACATATGTATATAGAAACAGGGATGAGGAAAAACATATTTACAAAAAAAAAAAATCTTCACAAAGAAAATGTGCGGCAATAGAAATAAAAATAGATGAAAAAATATTTACAAAACCATAACATTTTTATCATCGTTTCTCTCGCGCATCTATTTGTTAGAAATATTCTCAAAGGTGCGCAAAACAATCGTAAAATTGAAAATGTCTCAAGGAGATTCAGACCATATGTATCTATTTGGTTCAAATTGAAGCAAATGCTCCTCTATAATGCGATTCTTTTTTCAAGACACTTTATTATGAACTATGTAAACATTTACATGATGTAATGTGTACATTATCAGTATAAGATAAATTTTCAATTACGATCCTCTTTTACACCTCTATTGAGAAATTCTTTCATCATAGAAAATTATGGGACTTAGTACCGTTATATTCTTTTTTTTTTAATTGCTCCTCTTGTTGTTAAGACGTAATTTTATCCTATCAATTTTTCAAGATACTCTATTCCTATATCTAGAAAAGTAATTCAACACCTAGACTTGGTAATTTCATTTCATTTTCTATTTTAAACCGCAAAAAAATGTTCCGTGAATTCCCATTAATATAACAAATTATCCATTAAAATATTTTCCCTTCCTATATCTTTAAATAAAATTACTACTTGTATATAATAAATTTTCGCGTATAAATAAAATAATGTTTTCCTGATTCAAAACAATTGCAAGAAGAAAACAAAAGAGAGAGAGAGAGAGAGAGAGAGAGAGAGAGAGAGAGAGAAAGAGAAAAAGAGTTAAAAATTTCATTTTGATTGCATAGAAAATACAATTCAAATATATTGTAATTTTTACCATATTTTTGAATTTGGATAAAGAAATAATATAATTTATTTTCTCGAGAGTGAATATATGAAGATAAAAGACTAATTACGCAATGTTTTTTCCACGATAATTGGTTTGCAGATTTCAAAAAGACTTTTATCTGATATCCCGCGAAAACGTCACAATTATTAATCAACACACAATATATTTTAAACTGTTTTTCTTCTCTTGTTTATCAAAATCTAGAGAAAGGAAAATACAGATCCTTGGAGAAAAAAAATTCAACGATAGTGAAAAACGTGAGACCCTTATCTTTATATGCTTCCAAGTCATATAGAACAGAAATAACAACACCACAAATAGAATTATTACAAACGAGATGAGATAAAAAAAAACCAATTCTTAAATAATAAAAAAAAAAAAAAATTAATAATAAACAACTTAATCGGAGAATTATTATTATTAGTAGAAATTCACTCAGACACAGAACCTACTAAACTATTTATTTGTTCCAAATAAATTTCATTTGGATCAAATAAAAATTTAATTGGTTCAAAATTAAATTTTTTTTTTTAACAAAAAGTAAATACATTTTTCCGCTAAAGAATATGAAATACAATATACAATTTCTCGCTGAAATGCAATTGAGATAAACAATGCCTAAAGTCATAAAAGTCAGAAATATCCTCTTTGACAGTTTTAATTAAAAATAAGAAAACTTACAAGACAAAGGAAAAATAATTTTTCCGAATTGGAGGGGGAAATTCTACTTCTCCATTTCAAAAAAAAGTGAATAATTTAATTCAAATCATCATCATTCGCTTAAATGTCAAATATAAGAACTTCCACTCGTACTCAAAGCTTAAAGGATAATTTAGCATGAAGGTCATCGATTATCCAATAAGGGGTATAAAAAAGAATCAATAATATTATCGGTGTCTGCTCTTATGTCGAATTGAGGGTATGACGATGTAATATGTCAAAGCATGAATAGAGGTGTTAGGCAAAATATTTTATTATATCGTTTTTATTTTTTTAATAAAAACGATTATCAAGAGAGATATAAAGGAAAAAGTGAAAGGTTAATATAAAAGTTTATAAGTCACCATATTTTTTATATAAAAAAGGTGAGAAAAAAAGGTGAAAATAAAAGGAAGCAAAGAGAGAAAGAAAGAAAGACTAGACATTGATAATTAATCTTTCTAATGCAATTTAGAAGATTTTGTCATGTTCTGTCTATGGAACGAGACAAAGTTGATGCAATTTGCATAATCTATTTAAAAGCGTCTTCCTCTTTTTTAATATTTCTACAGCAGCAGTTTCGACTTGGTTTACTTAATTAAAGTGTCATACTTTTTTAAAAAATTTTTTATCATAAAAAAATTAATTTGGATAATCATAAAAATTAAAAATAAAAATAAAATTAAAAATAAAAATAAAATTAAAAATAAAATTAAAAATAAAAATAAAATTAAAAATAAAAATAAAATTAAAAATAAAAA
>JUFY01030017.1:0-23699 GCA_001855655.1 Leptopilina clavipes | reverse complement strand
ATTTACTCTCTAAATTTGAATTAGTAAAAATTTTAACTAATTTGAATTAGTGACTCACTTTTTGCTTTCGAATTAGTTAAATTTTACTAATAAATAGTAAAAACAATTTTTTCTACTAATTTATTAGTAAATTTTAACTAATTCAAAAGCAAAAAGTGAGTCACTAATTCAAATTAGTTAAAATTTTTACTAATTCAGATTTAGAGAGTAGATTTGACTGATAATCAGTATAGTTTTCTACTAATTCAAGTTTAGAGAGATGTCCAAAAATTTTTTTACTAATTTATTAGTCAATTTTAAACTAATTCAGAAGCAGAAATCAGTCACTAATTAAAATTAGTTACTGATTTTTACTAATTCAGATTTACTCTCTAAATTTGAATTAGTAAAAATTTTAACTAATTTGAATTAGTGACTCACTTTTTGCTTTCGAATTAGTTAAATTTTACTAATAAATAGTAAAAACAATTTTTTCTACTAATTTATTAGTAAATTTTAACTAATTCAAAAGCAAAAAGTGAGTCACTAATTCAAATTAGTTAAAATTTTTACTAATTCAGATTTAGAGAGTAGAGAGTAAATATAGGAAAAATTTTTTTTTTTAATGAAAATAATCCTTTTTGTGTGAAATAAAAAGGAGAGACCTACTTTTTTTTTCTTATGTATACTCGAATGAAAATGAGAAGTACAGTTCGGCAAAGAGGTATATTGCCTTCAATACCAATCGCAAAGTGAGCTTGTCTTTGCTTAAAATTTCATGCATGTACCATTCGAGGGGGGCGTATATGTGCGAAACAAGACGAGATAATCTAGATGCAAGGCCAATGGGGGCTTCTCCATGCCACGCTTTCAAACTAACGAGATAGCAATAAGTAAAACGGCGCGCGCGAGAGACCAGTATATTTTAAGCCAAAAAAGAAAACAATAACAATTGGATCGGAGAGATAAAAGTAGAAATATATTGGCGTCGCATAACTTTTGAATATAAATTCAAGTTTGCAATTATAGTTGTTTTATTTGTCATGGAAATAAAAGTTCTGTAGATAAAAAAAAAAAATTTTAAATACATCTGAGAAATTTGTATCACTTAATATATATAATCGATATGAAGTAATTAATGATGTATGAATAATGATGTATGAATAATTAATTACTGGATTAAAATTATGCTCTGTATTAACCATCAAATATAAACAAACGAATCACTTTATATTTGGAATAAGTAGTACAAGATGTTTTTAATTCTAATTTTCTAATGAACTTTCGGCACGGAGAAACAATTTTTGAATTACTTTTCTAATTTGAATATTTTTAGAAGAGATTTTAATTGAAATGAATTTATCATGATTAGCCCAGATAATGGAAACAAAAAAATCTTGATAGTAGATCCTAAGTGGAACAGGCGATTTCTATATTTAAAACAATTACCTCCTCTAAGTGATTTAATTTTAAAAATAAAATATTAACCTCCTTTAGTGAGAAGAACAATTTTTTTTTGCCATTATTCGTTTTTTGTGTATAAAAATAATATAAGAATAAAAATAGAAATAAAGATATAATGCGTATAAATGTTTTAAGTAGTAATAGTAAATTGGAATGTTTAATCGAACTAATAAATAATAAATAATAAAATAATAAATAATAAAATAATAAATAATAAAATAATAAAAATAATAAATAATAATAAAATAAATTAATTAATTAATAAGAATAAAAAAAGAAGTAGAATTCAAAGAATCGATTTAATTATTAGTTCAAGCAAATTAGCCAGTCATTTTTTTTCCTCTTTAGATTTTTTTATTCAGTAAGAATTAAATATTAAATTTAGTTTCTTTTTTGGTAACATTAAGAAAAATGAAAAAAGGAAAGAATTATTTTCAAGTAGTGTTAACGTTACTTTGCTCAACCACAATCTACTTCAAAGATCTTTATGGAATTAAACTTTAAGTGTATAAACTATAAATATATTTCAATCAAGCCCGATCTTTTGAATAAGAAATACTTTAATGCTCTACTTTTAAGTAGTAGAGCCAAAAACCAGTCAGACTTCTTTATTTCTTCTATTATTAGTATAATATTAATTAAATTAATAATGGAGGATTATTAATAAAAAAATTAATTAAATTAATAATCTTCTTAATAATTAAATTGTTTAAATAATAATTAATAATTAAATTCTATTATTAGTATAATATTAATTAAATTAATAATGGAGGAGTATTAATAAGATAATTAATGAAATTAATAATAATAAAAATTAATAATCTTCGATTATTAATTAGATAATTAATTGAAATAATATTATTAAAAATTTAAATTAATAATATTCGATTATTAATTTATTAGTAAGATAATTACTGAAATTATTAATATTAAAAATCAAGTTAATATTCTTTATTACCGTAAAATGGGGCAAAGTAGGCATTTTAAAGTTTGATCATTACTGTTTCTAATAAAGAAAGTTTCTAATAAAGAAAAAATAATAAAGAAAAAACTGTTTCTAAAAAAAAGTCTAAATTTTAATAATAGTTTATTTAAAATAAATGCCAAACAATATTTATTATTCAATATTTAAAGTTTACCTCTTTACCTCATTACCGACTTTACCTCATTTTATGATATTAATAAGATAATTAATAAAATAAAGAAATGAAAAATTGTCCCATAAATAAATTAAAACCAATCGTAATTCTATAAATTTGAAGAATTTTTCTATTTACAAAAGCAAAAACACTTGTTCACAAAAAAAGTCGTAATTCATTCTTTTGGTAAATTCCAATAATATGAAAATTTAAAATGCGATTAACTATGTTTGAGAGATTTTATTTCAGATATTTAAAACAAATATCATACACAAGATAAATAATAAATCGCCCCAATGCACATTAAAGTTGAAAAATATTCATCAAGTTTAAAATTAAAGGAAAATTGTCAAAACGCAAAAAAAAATAGTAAAAAATATCGACTACTTTGAAAACTCTATATAAAATAAATAATAGTTTGCGAAAGGGGAAAAGTTTTTGTCTCCAAAGAGCACGTGGCCAAATGGATTGGATTTTACTTCTTTTCTTTTATCTTCTATATTGTTTGGAAAATAACATATTATAGAAAGATAGACTGTCAAGATACTTTTTTTTCTGGTAAAATTAATCACCCTAATAAATATTTTAAATAGGCTGTAGTTAACGAAAAAGATGATCTATATAAAAAAGAAGAAATGACTCCAGAAGAAAAGAGAAATATATTTTGGAGAAAATTTTTTTTTTTGGGGGGAAAATGGAAAAATTTAAAATTATTATAAATATAGACACATATTGATACGCATATAGTTATAGAGTGGATTGAATCTGGCATATTGCCATTGTCACTTCACAATTCAATCGCAAAGTTAGGTTGCTCCCTGCAGAAATCACATAATGTGCGGTTACCCCACCCCCCAAGTCGGTACCTCTTGTCCTCGCGGGAACCAACAAATCAAAAACACCCCCAAAGAGCCACCCTAAGCGCCAGCCCATTTCGACCCAGAAGTAGTAACTCGCCGAGTCACTAAATTAAAATATATGCTGCTACCAAGTTTAATAGAAACACGTCACTGAGTCGACAAATTATTATATCTGTTTAACAGCTCGAGAGGCAACAAGGATAATAATTAACTGCAAGGCGAAATTGCATAAATCAAAATCTTAACTTCTCTTAAGTAAATTGAAGGGCTTAAAAGTGAGTAATTAAATTGCCCTCTATAAATATAATACGCAACATTCTACACGGAGAAAAATTTTTATTAGAAACAATAAATTTTCTTTTTATAAATGAAAAAAATTTTTTACTTTACGTTGAAAAAAATTTAATTACATTCAAATAACCAATTAAGGGAGAGTGGGGCGTAATGAACAATTGTAATTTATTTAAAAGTCCTGAGTTGAAATAATAATAAAAATAATAAGTATATTTTCAGTAGAACAAGGCAAGTAAGCAGACATATATGGCAGGTGTTTTTATATTTAAGTAGTAAAGTTGGTTCAAGTCAGACAGTATTAATCGTAATAAGAAATTTATTATCAGTAGTACAAGGCAATTTTAGTCAGACGTAGAGTAAAAGTTGTGGTTCATTTTTGTACCTGAGTAGTAGAGGTAATTTTCAGTCAGACAAATGATTGTAGCGGTTATTTTATTTTTAGTAGAAGATCACGTTTCGTCAGACAGAAAATAAACTTTTTCTATACTTTTATTATTCAAAGTCTGAATTTTGTTGAAGGTAAAACTAATTCTAATTGTAATTATTTTATCAGTGGTACAATGGAATTTTAGTCAGACACATGGAGAAAATGATTTGTATTCAAGTAGTAGAGTATGGTTTCAGTCAGACACGACTAATTGTAATTTTATTAACAGTAGTATAAGGAAATTTTAGTCAGACTTTATTTGTAATTATTCTTTTATTTCAGTTATTAAGTAGCTGATGCTGGTTTTGGTCAGACAGATAATTTTTCTTATAATTTTACAATTAGTAGTATAAGTCAATTTCAGTCAGACACAAATGATATTGTTATATTCCAGTAATTAAGTAGTAGTTGCGTTTATCGATCAGGCAGACAGTTAAAAGTTAAATGTTTCATTATTCATTATTGCATTAAATGATAGTTAAATATTACCTATTAAGTAGTAGAAACTTATTTTGATCAGACAGGAAATCGCAATTTTACTTCTATGGTCAGTAGTATACGACAAGTTAAGTCAGACAAAGAAGTTAATTTTTGTACAATTCTTCAATTTAAGTAGTAAAAGTTAGTTTTAATCAGACAGATATAATCGTAATTTTATTTTCAGTAGTACAGGGAAAATTTAGTCAGACTGAAAGTTCAAATCTTTCATTTTAGTAATTAAATTGTAATTAAGTTGTAGATGTTGGTCTCGTTCAAACAAAAGTATTGTTATTCTATCCTCAGTAGTATAAGACAAGTTAAGTCAGACCGAAGGTTTATGTTTATTTTGTGTTTTTAAGTTTTTAAGTAGTAAGCTTTGTCTCAAGGCAGACCTTATTGCAGTTTTCTAATCAGTAGTACCAGACAATATTATTACAAGGCAATATTATTACAATAATATATTACAAGGCAATCAAAAATATTTTTATATTTCATTAATTAAGTGGTAACAACTATTTTAAATAAGAATGATCCAATCATGATTGTAATTTCATTTTCAGTAGTACAATACAAGTTTAATCAGACATAAAAATTAGCAGTGTTGAATTTCTATTTTTCAGTTTTTAGGTAGCGAACTTTGATGTTAGCCGGCCCTAATTGTATATTTTTAATTTTCTATAATTAAGTAGTATAAGGCAACTTTAGTCAGACTTAATTTGTAATAATTCTTTTATTTCAGTTATTAAGTAGTTAATGCTAGTTTTGGTCAGACAAGCTAATCTTCATTTGTTTACCTCTTTATAAATATATTGAAATCACTGTCAATGAAATGAAAGTTGGCTCGAATTTAAATCACTTTTATCCCACTGAATGAAAATAAAGAAAATTTACTTTCCAATCTTGTAAAAGTTGATCGCGGCAAATTGAAAAAGTGATTCGTGAAAGTTTTCAACTGTCGATATAGACACACATAGATATAGAAATTCCACTATAAGTATATATTTAGAACTTTTGAATGTACTATTGTGCTGAATTTATATACATATATATATATATATATATATATATATATATATATATATATACAATTTATTCGAGTGATGACAAGATTTCATAAATCACTTGAAAGACTGTGACTACGGGAAGTTGCTGTGTCGTGAGTGTTAGAAGGCTTGGGGGCATTTTACAAAATCTTCCCGCTCATCGGGAAAATGCGGCCCCGAGAAGAATATCAACCGATCTTGGCCGGCAATAAAAGTAGAATGTCGTCGCGAGCGTGCGGAATTTGCATTCGCTGACGTCACGTCCTGTCTACCGCAGGGTTGCTGCATCTGCTGCCGGAATTCCCGCCAGTTGAAAAGACAGGGTGGGGGGGGGGGGGATAAGGGGGGAGGAAAGTACATGAAAAGCGACCGTTGAGAGTGGCATGAAGGAGGAAAGGAGGATGAGAAGGGGTGAGGGGGGATGAAAAAGAGAAGTATAAAGAGCAAGAGAGAATACTTAAGAAGGGAAGCGCGCTTGATGTGATGGAAAAATCAAAGACGACAAAATATGATTGCTTGGTCAATATCAAATAAATGAAAAGGTCCTCTGCTTTAGTTTTTTTTTTTTTTTTTCTTTAAAGAAAATTTTCTACGAATGTCGCTTGCACATTTTTCAATTCGATAGATCAATGACATTAAAGTCTATATAACGGGGAGTTGGTTCCCTTCCAGTTATCGCTGCGCCAGCCTCGTTCAACGTCTTTGTTGAAACTTCTACCGGCACCCGCATTAACGGAAGTGCCGCAACTTCACGTGCATTGTGTCCCTTTGCGAACTTGCTGAATTTCTCTACCGTGCACTTGCAAACTTCTTATACAAGGAACCCACTAGAATGGACGAAATAGAGATTCAATTTCTTCGGCAACAGAGGCACATGTACGCTTTTAGAATCATCTCAAAAACTTTTTTCTTTTTTTACCAGTCAAAAAAAAAAAATTTGATTTTTATTTCCAAACTTTACTAAATCCATCAAATCCCGATTTATCGTAAATTAAAATCACAACATACGACCTTGAAAAAGCTAAACAAAATTTTTTTTATTAAACAAAAGAAATTATCGTAATTTTTTACCATTGTTATATATTTCTTGATATTCTGTTGAAAATTAAAAAACAGGAAGAAGAAAATTACAATTAATATTTGAAGCGATCGTGAATTTTTAATATGGGAATAATAAATTTTTCACAGAATAAATGATCGTCTGTTGTCATTGATCCGTTTATTTATATATGTATCATTTTATTAACCTATTTAATTAAAAAAAGAAATGTTAAAACTTACGTATTTTAATAAAATTCACTGACTTTTTCAATAATTAGCAATAACGAGCGACATAAATAATGGATTTAACGAAGTGATAAATTGAATCTCTTAAAATAAAATTACACATTAATAAATTATGTAATTAATCTTTATATTTAGAACAAAGACCCAGATTGAAAGGTGAAAGTAATTAATTTTGTTTAATAGTGGTAGATATTAGTGGTAAGAGTATGTTTTAGTCAGACATGACTTTAAAATATAAACCCTTGTAATTTAAATGTAGACAGTAGTAAAAAGCAATGTTTAGTCAGACAGGGCATAAAATCCTTTTGTTTTGAATATGCAAAAGTAGTTAAATCTACTTTTAGTCAGACGGGACTTTTAATCTCTATAATTTGAATAAATACAAAGTAGTGAAAGCAAAATTTAGTCAGACAGTGCTTGAATTCCCTAAAATTTGAATATACAAAGTAGTAAAAGCAATTTTTAGTCAGACAGGACTTGAAAATGCTGTTATTTGAATATAATATTATAATTTTTGAATACAATATAATAACATAATCACTGTAAACTTAAAAGTATCAAATTGATACCAAAAGTATCGAATTGATTCAAAAAATTTGGAATCAATTTGATACTTTTGGTATCAATTTGATACTTTTAAGTTTACAGTGAATTGATTGAAGACTATTATGTATAATTCTTAGTAGAATAAATTAATAATTTAAGTTTGAAAAGATTGCTTTGTTTCTAGGAAACGTCTTGTTTGTAGGAAATTATTATTACATAAGGAGATTTTTATTTCATAATACAATTTATGGAAAAAAGGCATTTAAAAATCTCTTTAGAAATGAATGAAAAGCATTTTCGCCTTAATCAACATTATTTTTCGCATTTATTTTTTTAATTAATTTTGCAAGCAAAGAACATTGTTGGAGAAATAAATTTCCGATTAAATGTCATTAAAAATTATAAAGAAAATCGATCAATTATAATGATCGTTAATATATATGAACTGATCATTAGGTTATAGTTGAACAACAACAAAATTTTTTTATATGATTGCATCATTGCACAATTAAAATTTTATATATATATATGAAGAAAGTGAAATGTGCGAGATATCATTATCACTTAATTATTTTCTTGCATTATTATACGGAATGTATGGTGTCGTTAAGCTTGAACACTCATATTATGTATAACGATGTTATCCGCTATATTTTTTTCCCATTAAGAGAAAATTTTAATACCCCAATCGATATTTTAAAAAGATTTTTTAGATTTTTTTAATTAAAATGATGGGACACATAAAAATAGTGGTTATGGGACTGCAAATAAATTAAATAATGGATATAAAATAAATTAAACATGCAAATAAAACACGCGGAATTCTTCATATTATTATTTTTTATTAAATATGTTTGTAAATATTTATTTACAGTTATAAGGTATTTATTGTAATTATAATATGGTCTTTTTTCATTTTTAAGATTTTTATTAATATTATTAATATTTTTTATATTATCAATATTGATTAGTTGATGATATTAATATTAAATACATTCTAAAAAATGGAAAACTTCTTTGTTTCCATTCACTGTTATTAATCTTCACTACTTATTATTGTTATTAATATTATTATTATTGATATTGTTATTAATTATTGAAGTTTAGTATGTTTTTTCAATAAATTGTGTTATTATTTTTTTACAGGTAGAATGCGATATTTTTTTACATCCGCCGGCAAGTGGCAGCACTAACAGGACCTTCAAATCGTATGTAAACTAATTTTTACAAATAAATTAATGAGTTAAACAAAATTTATCCTTAATTTTTAATAATTAATAACTGGCTTTTTAATTTTCATAATAAGAAAATTGTTTTCAGTTTTATGAACTGGAAATAATTGATAACTTGTACGCAATCGAGGAAAAATGAAAAATATATTTATCTTTCTAATTGAGAAAGGTAATTTTTTACAATTTAACAATTATTTTATTTATTAAATTATTAATTATTAATTATTAATAGATTATTAGACTATATAGTAGATTATTTCTTAATTACTGTGGAAATAACATAAAAAACCTAAAATTACATCCAAAAAACCCCTTTGCATTAAAATTGATAAAACTATTTATTTTATACTTTGTTTTGCAAATAATGTAATAAAAAATTAAATTTTTCAAAAATACAAAACCCACATTAATCATCATTGGCAATACAATAAAAATTAAATTAATAACAAATGAAAAAAAATTTTTTAAACAAAATTTTTAAGAAATAAAAAATTTCGAAAATAAAAAATATTAATTTTTTTTTTGAAAATAACAACAAATATGTGATAAAATAAGTCAAAAAGTCTACAGTACGGTCTTTTGGGGAACTATTTCAACAAAGATAACTTACCACCTGTTAATGATTCAGAAATCTGTTGTCAGGATTTTTTTCTTTTTAAATAAATAAATAGTAAAAATGATTTTAAACTATATGTAACATTTAAGAAAAAAACAATTGAAAAAAAGTTAAGAATAATTTTTTTTTTTTTGAAAATTAGTCGATAAAACAGAAATTTAACAGCCGATGTTAAACACTGCTGTGTGAATAAAAGGGAGAGTAATTTATCCCATCAAACATTGTAAATGAGTTCTTAATAATTTCACCCCATTTTTCCTTTGCTAGAAGGGTTCGCTGCAATCGTTCGACTTTCCCCCTACCCCTATACATTCAACTTGTATTCAACATTGACCGTCGTTCAGTTCGGATTTCGCGCAAACGTCAACATGACAGGATCCCCACAATTATTTCATTTATATTTATCGCGAAACTGCCGCGAATCCGCCGGTCAATTAAAGGACATAATGTAAAAAAACAAAAAATTTTCATTTTCCACCTTTTTTTTCAAAAAAAAAAAAATAATAAATACATAACAAACTCTTGGGAAATTCGTGGAAAATGAGTATTTCCCAAGATAGCGCTGCCACTATTGTGTGCAGGGAGGTCTTCGATGAGACTTCGCATCCATCAAACGAAGGTGCGTGAATTAACATTTTCTAATCGTTGAAACAATTTTTCTCTTTAACTATCGCAACTTATGTAAGCTTGTTTTTCCACTTTTTTCATTGCTTGAAAATTTTATCATTCATTTTACATAACTTTTCCAAATCCTTGTTTACTCGCACACTGTCAAAACAACGAAAAACTCAATTTTTTCCTTCAATTTTTAAAACGATTTTTAAATTATTTAACTTGCCATTAGATCAGTTAGAATACGTAGATCATTTAATCCATTTAATTAACAGAATTCAATTTTAATCGAGATTTTAATTGAAGAAAATAAATTTAAGTTTATAAACATTTTAGGGTTACAAAAAAGCGAAACACTTGACGAGCATTGTCTAATTTAAAATTGAGGAAACTTCATCAAGATTAATTGAGATTATTTAGAATAATTAAATTTAAAGGAGTAAAATGAATTCGTTTAAATAAATAAATATAAATATATTAGTTATTTAAGGAAATTATTTTAAAAATGCAGAGAATATAAATTAATCGTAAGTAAAATAAAAATTGAAAATTGTTTTGAAAAATTGAAAACTCACTAATTATCTCACCACTTGAAATAATGATTCATAATTGGAAAGGAATTCTTGGAAAGGATAAATTTATTAAATAACATTGTATAAGCGGAAATTATTTTAATTAGAATTTTTTTTTTATATTGCAGAACTTAACACCTTATAATTAATTACTTTTATAGTTTTTATATTAAAAGAAACACGAAAAAAATGGCGTAAAGGTCACGTCCTTGAGGAAACATTGGTTCTGACGTACAATGACAAGTTCGAAGCCCGAGATCATATTAGCGAATTATCGCGAGTTGCGTTGAGAGAACATTAAAAAAAAAACTTCTGTTTTCAATCAGCTGCTATATAGCCAAACAACACCGCCCGTTCTAAAAAATTTTTTGCATCATCATTATTTTTGTCTTCTCAGTTAATATTATTATTTTGATACAATCTTAATCAATGAAAATCATTTCTTTCTTTATTTTCTGACAGTTAATGAACGAATCGCTATTTATAGTAATTTCTTTTTTCATTTTTTCCCTTTTTTTTTTTTTTATTCAGGTCGGCAACAAACCACTGATAAAAGCAACCAGTTTATTCTTGTTTATTTATGAATATATGCAAATTCTTATCTTTTTTTTTTTTAATATTATTATCTTCAAAAAAAAGAGAGAAAAAGAAAAAAAAATCTTTTGGAGGCGAGAAAAATAAAAAAAAATTTCCTGAAGCCCCTGCGAGATGACCTAGTTTTTTGCGCGGATAAACCCCTGGATACGCGGAAGTCCGATTTATCGGCTGTTGACACTGGAAACCTGTTTTCAAAATAAGATATTAACTCAATTTCACTGGTTTTCAGCTGATCTAGATTAAGTGTTTTATTTCACTTATCGATATTGAAAGTTTTTAGGGCAAAAGTTAACTTTTTTTGACAAAAACTATTTTTCAATTTTTATTATTGATTGTGGCTGGTTAATATTATATTTATTATTATTATTATTATCATTATTATTATTTTTTTTATTAATATAATTATTATTTCAATTGTGAGAATTTTTACCTGAAAAATTTATTATTATTATTTAAATTATTATGAATTCAATTTAAGGAAATTTTTTAATTTTGTAATAAAAAAATATGTAAGTAGTCATGTGATTTTTACTTGTGAAATTGTATATTTATAACAAGTTGAATAATGTTTCATTATTAATCTTCGACAATGTGTTAAGACTTTGTTGTCAACTGCGATTTAGTTCTTGAAAGTTTTTTTAGACGAGCTTTCGCAATGCAAGTTCTGGCTTTACTCACAACGGATTATCTTGCTTTTAAACAATTCAATTAAACTCAAAAACAATTTATTCAGAAAGATGTGTAATTTATTTATTTTTCTAATTTGATTTCATTTAATTGGCCACAGTGAATTTTAATTATCTAAATTATGTTTGGTAAATTAATAGTAATTGAAAAGTAATAATAAATAATAACAATAAGTACAATAATATACAGTATTAATATATATCGCAATAATAATAATAATAATAATAATAATAATAATAATAATAATAATAATAAGAAAAATATAATTAAGTAGCAATATTAAAAATCATTTTTATTATTTTAATTTATTATATACATTGATTTAATTTAAATTAGTACAGTACAACCTCTCTAAGTGAGAATTTGGACTTACATAATAAATTTATGAATATAATTTAATTATTTTGAATAATATTATATATATAATAATTTCTGTGAGAATGAGTGAAATAATTTTTCTCAATGACTGTATAAAGCGAAAATTTAATGATCAAAGAGTGATGTAATTGTCGAGGAAATAATTCGAAAGCAAACGTGTGTAAATTAATTACTCGCAGTCAAATTATGCGTACATCGAATTGCCTTGTTTATTTACATAGTATCTGCTGCTTTATTAAGAGTTTTGCGCTCTTCTCTCGGTGAACCGTCAGTATTATATTGTACAGATAGATAGAGAAAGAGGGAGCGAGTGGGAGAGCTTGGGGAAAATCAATAGAGTCCGCACTGCGGCTAAAATTTTGTCGTCTTTGCCAATCTTATGGATAATTTTTTTCATTTGAAAAAATTCAGGAAAATGAAAATTTTTTCATATTGGAAAAATATTGAATTTTTATTATGACAAATTGCAGCTGTTTTTGAAGTGAAACAATTGCTTAGCGTGAGTGTGTGCGAGGGAAGTATTTGTCTTGTATACAATTGCCATGGCAATTGGTACAAACTTGTTCCGTCAGAGACAGCTGGTGTTCCCGGCTATACCTACCCCCAGGTACAAGTCCACCTGTCACGCTGTGCCTTGATGGAATTTTTAAACGTACCTTTTTTGTCAAACCTTAATCGACGTCTTGTATATAGAGGACGGTTTTTGAATTATTTTGTAGATTTTTTTAGAAAAGAGAGTGAGAGATCATGTTTTTTTTTTGTTCCTGTGAGCTTCTTTTATAAATTGCGACCTAAACCCAGAGGCCAGATTTTTTTCCATTTCTTCTTTTTCATTTATGAAGAGAAAAAAGAAGGAAAAAAACACTCAGTTTCCTAATAAGAACTAGCACAGACGAGACTTTGTTTGCTGAAGTGAAAGGAATTGCTAAATGTACGTTTTTTTGAACTGTTTCTAACTGATTCAAACAACAGTGAACATATGAGCAGTAGAGTGCTTTAAGAAATCGATGTTGTTTACTTCCTCGATCTCTGTCACGTACATTAGTTCTACTCTCTTTAATGTACTGACAAACATTTTGAAAATTTTCACAAAGACTTCTAATATCAGCTTTTATTATCATCTTTCCAAAAAGTGTCTATTTTCAAAAAGTCTCGTTTTTAAGAAGTTTTAGTATTTAATTAATTATTGAAATTTAAGTAATTGATACTTAAATTAGGAAAACACTTGTTGAAATTAAGTATAGCATCTTTTTTTACGATTTTTCTGAATTTAAGTGACTGAAAGAGACTGAATTCGGAAAAAGAAAATTTCTTAATCTAGAAGAATCGAACCCCAGTCCTTGCTGTTGCAAATCAAGTAGAGTGTCCACCCAGCCATCTCACCAGTTAAAGAATTTTTCTCCTTCGTATCTTTTCCTTAGTTTAAACACCTTTTTAGGATGTTAATCACCTTATATGTTAAAATTAACATATATATATATTTTGGTAGTTCTTTTCCCCAATAGGTTCAGTTATTTTTGGACACAATTCCAAAAGTCATCTAAAAAAATTTGAAACAAATTTTGCTTTACGATAAAAAAATGTCAGTTCCTGTATAATGAAAAACTGTGTCTTTTGCTTTGAAAGGAAACTGAATGAAATGTCAAAATTTATAGATATCGATTTCTTAACATTCTTTTGTGTTATTCTGAAAGAAAGTGTGATTTTCTGTCATGAATAGTCTTTTTCTCTCTACTATTGAATATTTTCAAATGAATGAAAAAGAAGTTTAGATAAAATTCTCCCTATGAATTGAAATTACAAAAAAATTGGAATGAACCAAATAAAAATATTTTTGAATGGATTTAAATTTTCATCGCGAATTTAATGCAAATTTTACCAGTTTTTGTGAAAATGAAAATTATTTCAACAAGTCAAAGAATAAAATATAAATGAGACCTAATTTTCATGAAATGCAATATATAATTTTGAATTTCAGTCACGATCCACAAATATATTGTTACGATGTGACTTTTAAAAAAAAATTTACATAAAAATTCAGAAATTATAAAACCTTTTTATCATCTTTTATATGAGTTTGATATAAGCTGAAAATATTGTCGCACATAAAATTTTATCTATCTTCTAAAATTCTATTCTTTTTTTTCTCAAATTTTTTTTAAATTACATTTTTCTTTAAAAATTTCTATATACATATGTAAACAATAATTATCTAATTTTTCAATGACATTGATATTAAAGGGAAAGAATTTTTTTTAAACATACTATTCACATACATAAGTACAGTTTGAAAAAGAAAGTTGACTAAATTTTTTTGCACTTGAAAAGAACAATTATCGTCAATTGTCTTTACACACGAAGAGCAATATAAAAAATAAATGATAAAACTCAACGATAACTTAGAAATTAAAAAAAAAATTAACAAGGCGATGCTAAATAAATTCAATTTTTTTTATTTTTTTTTATTGATTTTATGTTGGGGAATATATAAAAATCGTAGAGAACATTGCAAGCTTTTAAACTGTGGATAATATTTTCAATAAACTCCATCGATTTAACAATAAAAGTTCTACCTGGAAACCATTTTTGTAGAATTACTTCATATTTCGAAAGAAGGTCAAGAGCAACAATTTCAAAGAATAATATATGTAAAACTAAAGACTGATAATTAATATTCTTTTTATTATTTAAAGTGGTTCATTTATTGTTCATAATAATTGTTGTAAAATAATTATCAAAACTATTGAATAATTATGTAAACAATTATTGGTACAAATGTATTAATTAAATAATTAAAAATGTTAATTGATCATTAATTTTGAAACGATTCTTTAAAAAAAAATGCAATTATATAGAAGAATAATTTTTTTGTTTTGTTATTCTCTGTTTTTTTTTATCTTTGAGGAAAATCTTTAAATACAAAAATTAATTAATCAAACGTTACTGTGTAACAAAAAGTATTTTACAACAAACTATATTTATTTCTTGGAAATGATAATTCCTCTTATGATGTATTTAAGAGGATTCTGTATACAATTATATAATCTTCTCTTACCTTGAATTTCTTTTCCTCAAATCAAGCCTGAACGTTTTCATATTTTTCTCATTTTTTTTTTTTTACTTTTATTACGTTTCTCTTGAAAAAACAGTCTTCATTCAGTCAGATTTAATTGATCATAAATAACTTAACTATTATACACTTGTTACTTTTAATTATACATATGCATTTCTCTTGTTATAAAACGTTTACTTTTTAATTTTTGCTCCTCGATCAAAAAAGTAAAGGAAAAAATGAAATATTATGATTTATACGGTTAATAATAATTATAAACAATTTATTATATTGTTTGTATTAATATTTTTTTATTATTATTGTTGTGATTTTTTAAAAGCATACGGAAAAAAATTTTTATCTGGAACAGCGATAAGTATCTCTGGAACAGCGAAAGTTTTTGCTATTCTATAGAAACATTTCGCTGTTCCAGAGATACTTATCGTTGTTCCAGATAAAGATTTTTTTCCGTGTAGTGAATAGAAATATTTTTAATTGTTTGAATTTAAATTTTGAAATGTTATTTTAATTAATTGTTGAAATGCAAAGAATGTGGAAATCTTCACTCTCGTTTTAATTTTCTGGTCACGAGAGAATGCCATTAGAAAAAAATAAAGTAATGAATTATAATAGTATTTTCTGCAATTGCGTGTTGTAGAAGTAATAGAGTACGCAAAGCGTCTGGGAATCGACCCGGATGCGGAACCACACCTCTTGGACTTAGCTCGTGAAGGTCTGATGGCGGCGCTACCAAAGGGCTGGTCACCCTGTTTTCATGAAGCCTCCGGTGCCTGGTATTACTATCAAGCGTCAACGGGGAACACCACCTGGGAACATCCCCTGGACGCGGTTTACAAGGAACTCGTTGCTCAAGCGAGGGCCGGTAACCGACAAATGAGCGTCGGTACGATTGTTTAAAATTTCCCTTCTCTCTTTTTTATTTTCTCAATCTCCCTTTTTTCAAATCATCATGATAATTCTCCCATTTTTTATTTTCTTTTTTTTTCTTACATTCTCCATTTTTCCAACCCTCTCAAGTTTTCAAATTTTCAAAATATACGGAATTCAACACACTTAAGTCCACAGAAAGTTTTTCCAATATTTTTGCCAAAAAAAATTTTTCCAAGTTACCAAAAAGCGGTAAATTTATTGAGAAATTATTTTTAATTTCTCCATTAAATTTATAATTCCATTCTTGTTGATAAATTTCAAAATTCCTCTCTGTTCAATTAATTTCTTCGGTCCTTTTAATCGAAGAAGAGAACAATGGGAAGAATGAAAAAAGAGTAGGAGTTTTATTGAAAGAAACGAATTTCATGTTAGTAAAAAAAAAAAATAGTATTGAATCGCGTCTATCGAATTGATATAATTCAAAGTCTCTCCTGATTCTTTGAAGCGCATCAATTTGTGTCCTCTACGAAGCATTTATTATCGACGTGTATATAATCAACTGTATGGAACCGTCTAATTATCCGTCGAGATTTTCTTGCTCAATGCAATCGTACACGTTGTGTCATTAACAGCATGGAAAAGTGTCTCATGCAAGACTCTGCTTTAACTAATATATTTATTGTTATACAGATATTATAACAAATTATTAAAATCTAGACAATTGTTGATTATTCAAATATATATTGCCAATTTTCATATATAAAAATAAAATATATTGAAATGTTAAATTTTTAAAGTTAGAAAAAAATATCTGTAAATATGACTCTTAGTCCCCACGATAACTTGCATGATATTATACTAGTGCCAATTATAGAAAAATTGTCCTTTCTTTTCAATTTTAACAAAAGTGTGTCTTTTCCCTGAGAAAAAAAATCGAAAATTTTATCGGAGTGACAACATTAAACACCTGGAAATTTCCCTTTGTGCTTCCATTCCCTTTGGCTTTAAGGAATCAACAAAAAAAATAAAAAGATTGTTGGTAGATTGTTCGTAAGAAAGGCTTTTTCGCAGACGAAGACTCTAAGACGACCGCCAAGGATCTCGAATCACAGGAAGACGCAACATTACCCAAGGAAAACACCTCGAGTAAATCAATTCTGTCACAGACCAAAATTCCCATGAAACTGGCGCCATTAAAAAGAATTAAGAGCAGTGAGAAAATTACCTCAAGAAGACGTGAGTCTTCATTGGAAAAAAATCCCCTGATAAAAAATTACGAGACTGATATTCATAGTGAATCATCAATTATTGTCTCGGATCGTGCATCGAGGGATTATAGAAATATAAAATTTCAAGATCCAAAGTTTTATGAGAGTCCAAAATTATTGGATACAATGAATAAAAGTAATTTAGATTTAAAGGAAGTCCTTAAACGTTCGGAATCACTTAGTCCAAGATATGAGAAGGAGTGGGAACATCTTAATAGTAAATTCAATTCCGATGAGAATATCATTGATATTGATCGATTGAGTGCCAGTTCTTTAGCTAAAGTTGAAAAATCAACTGAATCGTGCGATAAAGAGAAACATCCGAGGCAAAAGGAATTGACATTGACTGGTGGTGGATCCATTTATCTCAAAAGCAACAGAAGCCGTGACACAACTCCAAGTCAAGACGGTGGAAAGTTTGAAGATTTTCAACTGTCGGCTGATCTTGGAATGAGTAGCTCTTCTGGTGATCGACTTAAATCCATTCTAAGGGAAAAACCTTTCGAGGATGGTAAGTCCTTTAAATTACTTCAAAAAAATATTCTATTCTTGAAAAAGTCCCTTTTCCATGTAAATTTTTCTATAACTGATTTTCGAATCCAGTTTCGAATCCGAAATAAATTAACAAAAAAATGGAAAACTATTTTTTATTTTCTTTTCCTCTTTTGTGATAAAAATCTCTTTTTCTGATTATTTGATATCTGAAAATTGTCAAAAATCGGAAAACAGATTCACGGAGGAAACTTATTAAATTATTCAAGAATAAATATGTATCTCAATTCAGTTTATATACTTGATTGGATATCAATAATATTCAATTTAAAAATAATCCATCAATATATTACTAAAAATAAAGATTTTAAAATAAATTTATCAACTCCGTGACCGTATTTTCTCTTCTTTCTTTTTTTTTCTGATCAGATGACAGACCAATGGAAGAGGAGAGAAAGAGTGTTCGTTTCGATTTGGAAAAGGAGACGGACATAAAATTCACCTATTCGGACTCGGACGAAGATTGGGAATCAGAAGCGGAGGAGCAAAATGTCAAGATATCAGCAATTGCAAATATCAAAAAAGGCGCCTCAATACTTTCCCTTCAGAATCAAAATTTAGATCTTCCTGATGAGTCATCAACAAATCAAAGTTCGAGGGATTTATTCTTTAATCCAGCACCAATAAAATTAAATCCCCTCGAACGTATGGATAAATTTTTGAAAAAATCAACAGTCGTTGGCAAACGTTTTGTCGTTGAGAATGTTTCGGAAAATGAGCATCTCAATCAAGTTTCTCGTGATCGATTAAATGAAATCGATGACGATTGCTCACCGCGAAGATTTAGTAATGTTCGTAATATTGATCTCATTTCAAAAAGTGAAACTGATTCTAATGTCGCATCAAAATTGAGTCTTTTGGATGAAATACGTAGAAGTAAGGAACTCATGTTAGAAAGTATGAGATTATCCGATCAAAAATTAAAGAACGAAAGAGAGAAAAATGAAGACTATAGTTTTTTAAAACAAAAACATGAAAATGATTCCTCCACTCATGATGAATCGAGAACGAAAATAATTTTAAGTCAAGAACATGAGGAATCAATTCGTACGCTCAAAATTGAATATCAAGAAAAATTGGAATTTTTTAAAAAAGAATTGGACGTGAATTTCCATCAGCAGAAAAGTGAACTTGAGAGGAATCTTGAGGAAAAATTGGAGAAATTGCGTCATGAAATGGAGGTGAAGGAGGAGCAAGAAATTGAGAAATTAGTTAGTAAAATGGATGAGACGAGAAATGAAAATCTAAAGAAAGTGAAGAATGAATTGGAAGTTTGTTACGAGAAAGAGAGGCAGGAGATTTTGACAAATTTGAAAATTGAACTCGATCAACGAAAACACGAACTTCTTGAACTGAGAAATAAAGAAATGGAGAAACTTGAAAATGATCATGAAAAATATTTGGATGATGAAAAAAATGCCAAACTTAAGGAGCAAAAAATTAGTAAGCAACATACGGAGAAATTGGACACTTTGAAGAAGGATTTCGACAAAGAGTTTGATGATTTAAAGACTGAACTTCGACTAAAGCAGAGGGAAAAAACGAATAAGATCAATGAAGATCACGAGAAGTGCCTTGCTGAGATGTTGAGAGATTTTAGGACAGATGTAAGTTATTATTTTTTTTCTAAAAAATTTTTTCCCATTTTTAAAATTCAGTATTAAGATGCATAAATTTTCGTTTAGGAAGAACTCGCGCGGAAATTGTATAAGCAGAGGTTGGAGGAAATTCGTGCGGATTTTTCGAGAGACATAGAGAATGAGGTGAAGAGACAAAGTGATCGAAAGTCTTCGCCGCAGGAAATTGTTGATTATGAGAAATTGCGCTGTGAGAAAAGACTAATTGAAGACAAATATAATACTCTTAAGGAAAAGTATCTAAAATTGAAAAAAGAAGTTCGTCTTGCCGTCGAGAGGAGAACAAAACGCAAGGAGGGAAATGCAACAGCTTCCGAAACTGATAAGTCAACTTCAGCCAGGATAAGAACTGACAAACCAGAGTCCTCTGATCAAAAGTGAGTTTTTATTTTTATAAAATTGTTCCATTTTTTTCATTTCTTTCCTTTTTTCCACTTTTACAGGAGAAAAATTATTATTTACTTATTAATATCTTACCTTAAGCATGATTTTTTCTTTTCTTCTTCTTCTTCTTCACTTTTTTTACTCTACAATTATAAAATATTTCACAAGGTTTAATTTAGATTTTAATTGTTTGTCGGCACTTTTTCTTCGCACCACCATTTTCGTAAATATTCCATCAACGTTTTCACGGTCATCTGGAAAATTTTGAATAATTTATTTTTGTTTTTTGTTCGAAAAAAAAATAAGAATAAAAATTTGTTTCGCTAAATTTGGGGAAGATCTTGTTCCCTCTCTCGAAGTTTAAAATTTAAATTAAATTGTTAATTGTTTTTTGGTTTCAAATTTTTGGAAAATGAAAAAAAATCTTCTTCTCTGAATTAAGGAAACAATCTTTTAACTTTTCCAAATAATAGTATTTTTCATAAATTAAAAAAATGAACCGTGAAGATGTATTTTCACCGCCATACAATTCACCCTAATATCTGGCTATAGGCCTTAACTTGACCCTATATAGATCACCTTTAAAGAAGACACGCTCGAACTCCTTAACTCACACGAAATCTCAAGAGAATCAAGGTCAAGGTCAAAGTGCAACCGAAGACTCGGATGATCAGAAAATAATGACAGGATTTCCAGGATCAATTATTGGCACAGTGGGTGGGAAAAATTTATTGAAATTTGAATCGGACGATACAACAACAGCGAGTGAAACAAATTCGAATTTCTTATCGAAAAAGAAGAAAAATTTTACCAAACGAACAACAAGTACAAGCCGTTTAAATAATAATTTGATGAATAGTGAAAATCCCGTGGAGAATATTCGAAAACAATTGGAGAAATTGGAAGATCTTGGAGATCAATTGCCCAGCAATGAAACTGCATATACCTTGCGTTATCCTTTCCAGGATAAATGTGAGTCTTCCAGAGGCGATACTGCAAAATTAAGTTAGTTGAGAAATATAATAATTAAAAGTATCCGAGAGAATATTTTCTTGCATGAATATTTTCTTTCCAAATAGGATCTTGGTAATTTAATTGGATTTTTAAGTAATAGATACTTTCAAGTAGTTTGAAACTTTTGTCTATAGAAAGTCGATTATGTAGGGAAATTAATAATTGAATTATTAACACCACCGTAGTTAATTATTTTAAAAAGTAAATTTAATTAGTAGCCAAAGGTTATTTTTTAAAATTGAAAAAATTTTTTTTTGTCAAAATTCAGTAGTTTTTTTGTTTGTATCATGTGTTTATGACTCAGATCCTAAATATTGTAGTTTTTGATTCTTTCCGATACTTTTGCAGTTGAGAAAATCCTTGTGAAATACTTACTGTACCCACGTGTGTAAATATTATACTAATTAGTTAGTTTTATTAATATTAAATGTAAAATAGGATTTTTTTTTCCTGAAATGAAAGATTCTAATCTTAAATAAATGACATTAGCTCCAGTATCCGCATCATCGGAGTTGGAATTCTTTAGACATCGGATTCACGTGGAACGGGATTCGGTGAGAAGAGCTCGAGAGGCACTGAGGCAACAAAGGAGTGCTTTTCAAGGCAGACAGAAAGCTTGGAAGCAACGAAGCGCGAGGGCCACTTTGGAGCAGCTGGTAAAGGTACGAATCTAATTAGTTTGACCCTTGACCCACAAATTTACCTAAAATGTTTCTAAAACATTTCCTAAAATTCAGAATTCAAAAAGTCGATAGTAGTTTCATTTTCCAAACTTCCAATAATTGGAATCATTTCATTCCTCATAGAATCTATTTTTTTGATTCTAATTCAGTTTTAATAAATTCTGATTGAAATTTAATTTTAATAAATTTAATAGGTAAAATTTAACAAATATTTACATTGTATTTAATATAATTTTTTAATTTTTTAATATTGAAATTATCTGTTGAAATATTAAATATTACCGACGGTTTGGAAAAATATAAAATTATTTCTTTTTCCTTTTAGGAAGAAAGAGAGCTTTCCGATATGGAAGTGAGCTTACATCGAACTCGTAGTCTTCTTGGGGAAAAAGTTATTCACCTAAGGCACTTGGAGCAGTCTTTGGATCGAGTGGCCAATGCAAAGAAGAACGAAAATGATGCCACAGTTGTGAAAAGCGATGAGCAAACGTTGAGTGATATGTCGAGTGCCAGTAGTGGTTTTAGTTCAACAGATCTTGGCACAGACACATTCATGGGTCAGTTTGCTTTTCTATTTATCGTTCTGCCTCATGAAAAAACAATATATTTACTCTCCTTTTTTCTTTTCTTATTCTCCTTTGGATTTTTTTCTAAAAAATTTTTTCCAACTATTGATTTACAATTTAAAAAATAAATTGTACACGATTTTTTTCTTTGAATGAATTTTTTCTTCTTCTATAAAAAAAAAAAATTTCTCTACGTTTATAGATAAACCAGATCATTATCAGGAATCAACGGAAATAATAGCGAGCTTGGAGAATTTAAATTCGGAAATTCGTGAAATTTGGGGTGTTCTGAATAAACGACAAGATAACAATGTTCCACCACCGCCAACATTGATGTACTCGGATCTTGGATGGCTGCCATATCAACATTTAACGTCTCAACCGAGTAATGTGCAAGGTCAATCAAAAATTCTTTTATAAAAAAATTTTTAATTAGAAAAATTGTATTATTATTTTCTTTCGTTTTCTAAATATGTATATAAGTAGCAGTAATTTTCACTCATTAATTATTGTGGAATTCTATTATTCTAGCGTATAATAAAGATGGCACTGTTTTTCTTCAGCTTTTATTATAAGCACTGCACGATTCCATCCTTTTTTAGCTTTCCTAGTTAGAATTTTTCATTTTTCACACATTATTTCTTTATAAATACAGTGGAACTTAGAAAAAATCGGAAAGTGGTGTAAAAATTCGAGTTCAAGGAATTTTAATTATTCTTTACTAATTTAAACTTTTATCGTTTTGATAATTATAAATTGACAGATTTGGAAAATGGAATAAAAGGGAGAAAACAGCGTTTCGATTTTAACAAGGTTCTAATGTATCCTTTTTAAAAGCACTGGATTTAGTAAAGAAATTAAAGCTTTTTTTAATTTAGCAAAAATTTATTATAATTAATTTTTCTCTCAATTTTACGAAAAACAATTTTTTTTCAATTTAGACGAAAAATTATTTATAATGCTTTGAATTAAATTAATTGTACCATAGTTAAACTGTCAAGTGTAGAACAATTATAGTACAATTAAATTAATAATTATCTCAATTTTTGGTAGTTTTTGTATTTGAATTGAAATTGGAAAAAGAAATTTGAAAATATTGATGAAAGTTTTTGATTGATTGATATCAGCAGCTTTTGGTACACCGAACATCCAGTCGAACATCCTGTCACAACTGTCAAGTGCACATCCACCAACGGCAAATACGCAAAATATCATCGCCCAATATGGACCAAACAGTGGTTTTACGACGAGCGTTGGAACAGTGGAACGAGCCACATCAAATCTTATGGAGAGAACAAGAAATCTTAGAGATTGGCTACGACAAGCGAGAGTCGAAACCTCTGACCTAGTCAGTCCAGGACAAGCCACTCTCTAAACGAGTTACAAGAAAAAAAATCTTAAATCACCCCCACACTGTGATTAATATCATTTCTCAAAAA
>JUFY01030012.1:0-11026 GCA_001855655.1 Leptopilina clavipes | reverse complement strand
TCGATGGCGAAGATAAAGATGCAACCTTTACTTGTAAAATTTGTCGACAAAAATAGGTTGCTTTCTTGAGTACCCCATCTTGCCCGCCGGTGGGGCAAGATGGGGAGATTTGCAATGTTTTACTTATTGTTAATTTTATGCTTTTTTAAGTAACAGATGTGCTTTATACGCCTTTATTTCGACAGACTGATTCCCAAAGATGATTATTAAAAGAAAAAATAAAATATTTATTTGGTAATTTTCGTTTTATTGAGCTTTGAACCTTAAGTACCCCGTCTTGCCCCACTCTCCCCTAAACTATGTTTAAAATTTTTTTCAATTCATTTGACTTATTGTTGTAATAAAATCTCTCTCTGGGTGAAGTAAGAAAAATTTACTCAAAAAAATTTTATTTTAAACAACCAATTGCTATACATATGTAAATAAAATATTTGTTTTGTTCCATCAAAAATTTGCTTTAAACGACAGAATTCTTTCTTCGATCAAAAAATTTATTAAACTGAAACAAGAATTTATTTTAATCAAATAAATATTATATTTATGTTAAACAAACTTTATTTAATATAACATAAAACTTGAGTCTATAAAAGAAAATAGAGGATTTGGCTCAAACAATTTTTCCCTTAGCATCCGTCATTTATCTATACGCTAAATGCTTTAGTCCCATGTTTGTAAAAGAAAAATTCAAGTTTTCTTTTAAGCCTATTTAAAAAATTTTAAAACATCAATATTGCAAAAAAAACTTTGTTTTTAAAAACCGATAAAATATTAAATGTGTGCGAAAAAAATTCTTAGAAAGCACTTATGAACTTTCTTAATCGGTTTTTTTTTATAGAAACTATATAAATATTTGGATAACGCATGTTCGAGTCTAATAGGTCATAACTTTAACCCCGTCCCCTAAAAAAGGAGTTATGTCTAAAAATTTATATGTCAATTAAGTGTATCATGTTTTTGGCTTGGGACTGTTCAGGAATAATGCCCCTTATTTATAATTTTATACAGATTTAAAAACTATTAATGTATTTTTTTTTTAAGTTCAACCAAAATTGAGTTTTTATAAACAAAATTTTTTTCTGACTACAAAAAATGTGTAAGATTTCAATTGACTTAATTAATAGAAAAAATAAGCATATTTAAATATCTCAAATTTGTACATTTGAAATGTACCTACAAAAAAAAAATAATTTTTGAAAAAAGACATTCATCAAAAAATTTTACATGACAGAAAGCACAAAAAAATATGTGATAACGAAAAATTAAACTTGTTAATTTATTTAACTGATTAAATTGAAATATTTTATTTATAGTCTGTTAATTACATAGTCGAAATTATAAATAAATTATATTTAAACTTAAAGTGGTCTGGGCGAGGACTATATAAAACTTCTCTTCAGAGCATGACTAAGGTAAAGGACTTTTTGACATTTTAATTTCTACATCAGAACCCTGTATTACATAAACGCGTATTTTTTATGTATAATCAGGAGTTAACCCTAGAAATCCCATTAATTTTCTTAGATTTTTAAAGTCAACAAAATAAAAAATTTAATCCACCGTACTGGGAACACGAAGACACTTTAATAAAACTCAGTTATAAAACTGCACTGTACGTTTAAAAAAAATCAATTTCGTATAAAGCCGTTAGTGAACGTTAAATGTTGCAATGGTCACAGAAGCTCTTAAAAATTTAAAGATATTCTAAACGTAGCAATTGTAATTTCTTCTATTTCGCGAAATCGTTCCTCCAGCTCTTGCAACTCTCGTCTAGTCGTCTTTGAAATATCAGAGGAGCGTGGCTCTCGGCTCGAGCGGGAAAGCTTCTCCTCGAAACATATATGTAAGAGCAAATCCTCTTCCCGGCGGTAAGAGGGGAATCGTGAAAATAGTGGGGATAGCCTATTTAAGGGTGGGAAACCTCTATATTAAGGGTGGGAGAAACGCCGACACCGCCGCTTCGCCGATGTCGTATATTTATTTTGTTCGTACCTCATGTTGTGTGGGGATCCTCCGCGTGTATTGATGTAGCAATGGCGGAGTGCTCAAGTTCTATGAACCTCCACTGAAGCGCCACTGTAGGTGGGCGAGGCTTAGACACATTGGCCGCGCGTTATGGGCGTGTCAACACACCTCCCACTCCCAAACGCAAGTCGTCGGTGATTGACAGTTGGCGAACGACTGCGGACGGCGCAGGATCTAAACGCTCGCTCGTTTCTTCGGTTGCTCGCTTCGTGTAATTTTCGAAAAACGTTTACGTCCGCCGCCTCTCCCTTCATACAACCAGGACGCCAAAAAGTTTAAACGACAATTTCCCAAGAAAAATTCATTTCTTCAAAAAGCACCTAAGAAAAAAAATAAACCGGTTTGAGATATATAATTGTGAAAGTGTCTTGGTCAGGATCGAGGCAGGATTCGCGCGATCGGTGTCAATAATTGCCGGTGTTGGTTTTTTAGTAGCCACAGTGCTGGTTCCTCTGGTTTGGGAGAAAATATCGTGATTTCTGTGACATTGTGTTGGTGATTTAGTGAAATGTCACATGTCGGGGATGACAAGTAGATGTGATCGTTCGTGAGTGATTGACGTGTTACAGCATTTCGCAAAACGACCGGAAAGAGATTTCAAGATCAATTGGACATACGGATACAGTCAGGAGTGAAAAGTGCCCGTGGGACGAAAGACCACGTGCTCGAAGCCCAGTGATGCGACGCCACTGACAAGCCGGCAAAACCTTTGGATCATCGAGGTGGAATTCCTCTCGACAATGAGGAAGCAGGACACATTAGCCTGGCGACTTAAGCTTTGCTGACATCACGACTGAACAACACGAGGTCTTGGGTCTAAATCTGTTTTATCCTCTTCGAGGCTCCAAAAACAAGAGAAGAAGAAAGGTCCGCGATAGTGTTTCGGTGTTTGGGCACAAGTGCGTGTTTCTGTCGCACAGAGGTTGGCTGCCGGTGCCCTGCGTCCGTCAACCGACGGTAACAGTTTCCCATAAAAAAGTGCAAAACGACGTGAATAGTGGAAGCAAGTTGAAGAAAACAGAAGAATAAGAAGAGGTGGTGGGCGAGAAGAGTTGTTTGCACCCTTCTGGGTGTGAGGCTAATTGATTGTTATTCTGGGAAAATATAGCCGCTACGGTGGCTCAGCACGCAGAGTTCCCCGGCGCGGCCAGGGCGTTCATGTCGCAGCCAAGGGTGAGTAACGGAATTCACCTGAAAGACTATTCCCGCCAATACGTTGTAGAGGTCGCTATTCGATAATTCCCACGAAACACTTAACGTTTTCGAAGACATCTTCATCTCATTTGCAATTCTTATACATTTAATTGACAAGCACAATTATCATCATTATCAATATTGTAGACGAGGAATCGAACATACTGACGTGACAAAGAGTTTACTTCCTTTTTAAATTTAAGAAAATAAAATCAAAAGAAAGAATTTTTGATTCGGATTTTTTAGTAGTGTTTGTCTCTAATACAACAACCTAAGTGTAATTAGAGAAATCTCAGTTCTTAGTGCGAGTAGGTTTCCTTAAAGATTAGTTTCTCCTTGTGTCCAGGTGGTTTTGATGAAAGGGTTCTTTGGACTTCAGGTAGGCGTCAGTCTCGAAGAAACTCTGGATTAGGTTGAATATACCAAGTTTCTTATTGTCTTTTAAGAATATTAATGGATTAGAGAGGATTTGTTTAAAGAAAAGCCTCCTTGCAAAGACATAAAACTTGATGATTTTAGTCGACCTTTTAATGAGTTTCTCTCCTATTATCGGAAAAGTGCTTTTGCTTGAAATAGTCAATTTCTTATCTCCATTTGTATCATTTAAAGTGTGTATGCCTGGTCGAACAGAAACTTAATAATTTATGCATTTATTGCAAAGTTTATAAATGAAAGAAAATAACTAAAACGATAATCGATGCAGATAATAGAATATGATCTTAATGAACTCATCCTGACTTGCGTTTTCACTCATGATAGAAACAATTAAATGTAAAAAATTGTTATTTCATTCAGAAATTTTTTTTTTTATAAATAAAACAATTGAAATTAAAAGTCTTGTATATTTTTTACATATGTCACCAAAATTTATTTCATATATTTGAATTACTGGTTTTTTTCAAAAACAAAGAACTTCCGTTTATTAAAAACTAAGTTTTGGATTTTATGTTTATTTATTTATTAGTTTATAATCAGTTTTATTTTCTAATCGATAATAGTAAACTTTTGTTCGTTAATTGTACGTATTAAATATATATGTATAGACAGAATTTGATGAAAGTAAACAATTGAGGAAAAACATTCGAATTTCTTGAGCGACGGGTGTGAAGAAAATGTTTACAGTGTGGAAACGGGGATCCTTCGGATCGTGGGAAATCTCGGAGGAGTCTGCGTTTTTCTCTTATCTTATGAGAACTTTTACCTAAGCATTTTTTTCACGTTTATCATTTTCAATTAATTTTCACAAATATAATATAATTTTTACAGTAATTACTCTACAATCTATAGTTGTAATAATTTTTTAAACAATAACAATTTTTACATTCTCAAATTACAAATTTTTTGTATTTTCGTCTTTTTACTTTGAGTTTTTAGAATGTTATAATGTTAGTATAATAGTAATTAGAATTCCGGTTGATTGTACTTTAATTTTAAAGATTTCATACCCATCGGAATAGAATAATAATGAAATTTACTTCTTTGTATTCCGTTACACCATTATTGACAAATTTCGATCCTATAATTACATTGTCACTGAAACACTATTATAAGAATGTAAAATGTCATGTAGGTATTTGCTTTGATATTTTGTTGTTACTATTAAAGGAATAAATTCGCATTTCTGTTTCGGAATTAACAAAAAAATTTAAATGTTTCTTAATTTAATTTAGTATTATTTTTTCACATTTTTATATATTCCAAAATTTAATGAATTAAGAATTAATACTTAATTGTGTATAATAATAGAGATAAGCTAGTACCTATATTTTAAAAATAATTTTTACTTTATGTATTTTTTAAAGTTTTCTAATTTTTGCATATCATAGAAAATATTTTTAATTATAGAATTTAGTGTGATTTAGAATGTAAAAATTGTTTATTCTTTTAAAAGGTTAGTGATTCATTAAAGTTTAATATGTAATATATTTAAAAAAATTTTATTTTGTATGATGAACCATTGTGAATAGAACTTATTGTTATATACCTTTACAGTTTCCGACGGCAAGGGATCATTACATACTTTGATGAACGGGCCACAGTTTCTTCGTTTTCATCATTTTTAGTTCAGGCTAATTAAACGGAAAATCGACTAGTCTAAATTATTATTAGATTTAAAAAAATTAGGACCGCAAAAAAATAAATTAGTATTTTGAATTTCTAACAGAACTCGAAAATTTTTTTTCTAGTGTGACATATTTTTCCATGTGTTAATACTATTATTGAAAAAGGCTTTGTACATACGGATTAATTATATGTAATTTTTTTAATTTCTTAAAATTATAATTCTATACTTAAATTAAAATGTTGTTTCCTGTTACTAGAATTATTTACTTCATTATAACTTTTTTCAATGTTCAAGTTCATGCACAGTGTAAATTTATGGTTTTTTTTTAACTATTCATCTTCGGAAGTTGTTTTTAATTTATGCAAGTTTTTTAAAATAAAATTTATTGAGTTTGATTTGCTCATATGTATTATAAAAAATAATTTGTTCTTTATTTTCAAAATTAATTTAAAGCAAAGAAATATTTTTATAATTCTAAATATCAAGTGTTTTTGCCTATAAACTTTATTCACGTGCATATAAAAATGTTATGCATATTAATCCTTTTTTTATATTCTCGTACATGGAGAAAAATGTAAAAATGAGTTATCGAAGCAGTGTAGTACTCTTTTATAGAATACTTTGTGACAAGTATACATTAAAGTATTAGAATTGTCATTGCCAAACAGATAAGGACTCGGTATAAATTATCCCATTCATAAACTTAAAGAAAACTATTTAATATACTAAAATAGAAAGAGAATGAAATGAGTTCAAATGGGGAAAAACGATTTCTTATAATTTTAAAAGCACGTTGCAGTGTAAAAGGCAGAAATATAAAATAAAGACGAATTATAGACAGTTGAGGACTCAGTCTACTACAGTTAAGGAGTCGATGTAATGCACATAAAGATGTTCCAAACTTTTTTCTCTCTCTCACACTACTTGGTGAACACACGTGGACAAGTGTTAGATTTATATTGTGCCTGACATATTGGACAAGAACATTTGCCTTTTATTTTAGAATGCTTCAATTTTTACAGATTAACTACGATATGAATCAAAGATTTGCATTACTTTTATCATTAAATTTTTATTGAAAAGTATCAGTTAACCAAATGTTTGTCCATATTGTATAATAAATTAATGGGAAGACTGTTAATATAAAAGTATTTTCTTTTGAATAACTAATACGTTTTTATCAACATAAAATAATTTAAAGGATTTTACATGTCTTGTTAGGAAACATAGTAATTTCGTGTAATTAACATGGAAGCTGTGTTCTTTAACTTTTAGATTCCTGAAGTTGGCGTCGACGCTGAGCGCCGAAAATGTTTTTTCTATACGCAGAACCAAAAAAACCATACCATTTTTTGAAAGATTTTTGTTTCAAACAGTGTCTAATCTGCATGCCAATGAATCGAAATTATTTTCTTGTTGTTTTACAACAATCTAAAATTTTTTGACAGTCAATGAAAATTTCATTGACTGCTTTTGAAACTCTCAAGAATGATACTTGGAATTTTTGAATACAAAGATTTAGAATCTTTCTAAGATTGGTTTTTATTATTTAATGAACTTCTATAGATTCTTTGAAAGGTCAGTTGTGCAGTTTGTGACTGAGTCCTCTTCTGTATTACTGCTCATATCATTAGTGCAATAGACTTTAAAATACACGTACAACAACCAATTTCAGATGATTTGTTATGAATACTGTCTCTTATTTTTTCAAACTCCATTTTTCTCAAAGCATCACAATTACACTGCAGTGTAATTAGTTTACGAAATGCAAGTACATATTATATTTTTAAAATGCATACCTACATCTTGTTAATAGCTTAAAAATTTTCATGCAAATTGCATGTCACTTTCTGAAAAAAGTATAATAATATAAATCCAATTATTTCAAATTGGAACCAAATAATCTCTCGACTTGCAATGAGAAGTTCCATCAAGAATATTTTTTTTTCAAATTTTGCTAGTGTCTTCCGTCGCATCGCGCTGGTTAATTAAGACTTGAACTTGAATAAATACTTTAAATTTTAATTTTTTATAAAATTTTTTTATTTATATACTTTATGTACATATGTTTCGAAGATGAAGGAACTTTAACATATGTAAACAAGTAGACTAATTCGAATTTTTATGCCTAGATATAGAATATATCAAAGAAGTTGGCGATAGGTTAGAGGTTTTCGATTAGGTTGAAGAGGACGCTGTCCGATATCTAGTGATAAGGGAATTTACATGAAATTACATTATCAAAGGTGGTGATAAGAGACTTGAGTACGTATATGTGTCAAGATTGATTGTCTATGAGCCTATATTACTTACAGCTTGTTTATTCGTTTTGTGACGTTATTTCATTTCTTTGCGCTGGTCACAAGTTACAACATCAGATACAGAAGTCGAATATAGCTTAGCGTTCATTCACAATATTATTAATATCACATTTAATCGAGTCTAATATTCCAGGTTCGACGGGATTTGGGATAACGTCCCTAAAAGTTACTCTTTTAATTAATTTAATTAATATGTGAATTGTAAAGTTTTATTTCACCTTGATATTTTATACAATTTTAAGAATATTTTCATTTGGATTCGGTTTTATAGTGGGATGTACGTTACCTGGATGTCGTGAGTCGTAGGTAGATAAGATTTCTTTCCCCTGAAAAACGATGATACATATATTTCTCGAGCTGAAATTTGATAAGATCTATTGATATTTCTACTTGGGATATGTTCCTTTAAACTTGAACCTTGAGGGCAAATCAACATGTTCAAATAAACCAGCGTATTCTCTTAATAGAAGAACCTTATATTTTATAATATTACACAGAGAAAAAAATTGTACTTAATTTAAATAGAAGAATAAGTTTGGTTAATTTTATTTGCTTTAATTCAGTAGTCTATAGGTACGTTTATTCTTGATGTACAGAAAATATCTACTACACTTTAGTTTTAAAACATTGTTTATTTGGATAGGTAAATATATTTGTTTTATAAGAATATTCTATTTTAGTTAAACTAAAAATATGTTTAAAAGCTTTATGTTTGATTTTAACTTACTAGTGAATAATATATATATATATAATTTACAATCAAACAAAATTTATGTTTAAATTAAATATGTTTTTCACATTAAATCGACCAAAAAATATGTTTGACTTTATGTTTGCGTAGATTTTTTTAGGTTTTGATATACAGTTAAATAATATTAAATTAAATTAATTATACACTAGTCAAAGAACAAATTTTGTCAATTTTACACATTATTTAGCAAATTACCCATTTTTGGTATTCTAGAAAATGTGTTTTTATAGTTTCCTAATTTCATCTACATATAGGTATCTTCAATATGATATAAAGTACTACCAATTGATGACAGTTAAAAAATATTTCTGGGTGTTTATTAAATAAAATGTTTATAATAGTAAGTTATAAAATATTCATAACTACATTTTTCATATAATCATTTTTACTTTAGGGCATGTGGAAAAGGAAAAGGACATTTTTTATAACTCACGAACTTTCTTTGAAATGAACAAATATTTTGGGTTGCAGTTTAGAGGAATATTCTTTATTATTTATTTATTTTTTGTTTGAAATTGGTATCATGTCCCTCTAAATGTATTAAACCAAAAACATATGTTTAAATACTTAAAATCAGACAAATTCAATAATAGTATTTAAAGATAAATTGAATATTAAATATTGTTGAAAGAAATAACAACAAATCAATATAATCTGAATCATATACAAATATATTTTATATACATACCTAGTAAAAGGAGATATAGAAACGTAGCTTCTTTTTAACTTTTGATAACAATAAAAATTATGACATAAAACCATTATGTTATTATTTATTCCTTATTTTGAGTGAATAGGTATTCTACTAAACGGAAATTGTATTAATTGAAAATCCAATCAATTAGAAAATATGTTGTGTAAAAATTCAGTAAAATAAAAATTCTTAAATATGAAAATTCGGTTCAATTTAAATACTTAAATTCGACATAAAGTATTTCGAAACCATAGAAATTCCAACAAATGCAGTGTTTGGAAAGAGGAAGAGAAGAAATTATGTAGAATAATGACAATGATTTCAATCATAATGTTAATCAATATCGTAATTTACTAAACTCATAATTTATTTACGATAATATAAATTTATCATAAAATTAAATAATTTTGTCAATTTTAATGCAAATTTTCATATCTATAAATATACAATCAAATAACATGAAAAGAATTTAATTTAATTAAAATTATACCTTTAATTACAAAAATAAAAAATACAATTACATTACATTAAATATATTTGTTAGTTAGCTTATAATAATTACAATAATATAAGGAAGTAACTTTTTTTAAAAATGAAATTAGCAAACGTAAATAGGAAATTCAGACATTTAAATTACATAAAATACGTTAAAGTTAAATTTTAAAATATGTGACACTCCACGGTTATTTTTGGTTATGTTTGTTTGTTAATGTTTCTTAATTTTGAAGTGAAAATACATAAAGAGGATTAACTCTCAGTACAAACTAATGATACTTAAATCTTTATTACATCTAAAAATGCCAATAAAAATTATTTTGGATTAGGTATACAAAATTAAAAAAAGGCTCCATTAATCTAGGTAAAATGATCATAAAAATAACCTAAATTTTTTTCCGCGTTAGGTCCCTTTCACCGTGGAGCGTCACGTATGTATAGGTACAATATCTTATTATTGTTATATTTAAGACAGATTTTTTAATTATTCATTTCTAATTGAAATAATCATTGCATTAAATTAATCGAGACGGGACTTATGGTCACCGAGTTGTATAAGTCGTTTTCTATAAGTTGGTCTTGTGGTTGGTGTGCTCGGTTTCGAGGGTGTTCGTTTTTCAACATAGGTTAAGATTAAGATTAAGTGTATGTACACTCGATGCCCGATCATCGGTCACTCGATCATCGGTTGGCTGTTTGCATAGTTTGTAGATGAGGTTGGCGGAGGGCAAAGACGGAGCTGTAAAGCAGCGTTAGCACCATATACACTAAAGAGACTCTGGGCCTTTTAATATTCGTGTGTTCATTTTGCGTGTGTAAATAGAATGTGGTACCCAATCATAAAGCAGTACGTACATCCGACGTCGATTCTGTGTCAAGATTCAATATCGGAAGAACGTTGAAAAACAATACGGTCCAATCTGATTCCGATATACCAAAATCGACATTGTTTTAAAGATGTGCACTTGAAGCAGATTCAAAACAAAAAATGATACATAATATAACAAATTTCTTATTTATTTTAAATAATTACTTATCGCATCGACTTTCATTCATTGATTGAATTTTTCTCTAAACCTTGATAATATATACTTAGAAATGATTGTAAGTTTGTTATATTCATTCACTTAATTCTGTTTCGGTTTATCTCGATATATTGAACTTAATGGTTAATTTAATCTCGATTTTCTTATTTTCTGTCGACTTTGAGATTTATTAACTCACTAATAATCGTTAGGTTTTCTCGCAAGTGAGGGAGATTAATAGCGACGGTAAGAAATCACACGTCGTCAAATGATTTTTACCAAACGCAGAAGTATGATGTACGTAAATTATATACTGGCATAATTTATGTTGGTCATTTGTCATTAGAAGCGTAAGAAAAAAATTGACTTCTCTCGAAGCGATTGAAATATAGTGCGACCTGTAACAGATATTTCACATCAGAATCGAATACATACATACCTACTCGATATCTTACTTTT
>JUFY01029988.1:0-18900 GCA_001855655.1 Leptopilina clavipes | reverse complement strand
TTATATATTCAAATTCAATGGTATTTGATACAAATCTAAACTTTTTGATACTAATTCAGAACATTATTAAATAATTGAATCAAATAAATTTTGATTTTATTTTTATTTTATTGCTTCTAATTTTTCTAATTATTTTCTTCTAACAAAAAAAATTTATTATTCATATATTATGATTATTTACAATTTATTTAAAATATATATAAATAATAATTTATTTTATTAAAAAAGCGTTTTTTTTTAACTAAAACAAATTGAAAACGGAAATAGAGACAAAAGCGCAATTTTCTAGCGAATAATTTTAAATATTTGCAGAAAAAAATTTATTATTTTGTAATAAATGCGCAAGAGAGAGAAAGAGAGAGAGAGAGAGAGAGGGAGATGACATAACGTTAGAAAATTTATAAAGGTGTAAAGTATATTTCCATGTCCTTAGTTATGAACATATAAATAATAAAAAAAAAATACAAAAGTAATAGAAACTAAAAAAATATTCCTCCTCACAGGAAAACCAGACAAACAAATGCTCTTTTCATTAAAATTCAAGTCCTTTCTCATACAATATGGAAACTTTTCTTATACAAAGTCCAGGTTATAATTTAATTTATTTAAGCAGCTCTCTCTCTCTTATTTATTTTTCACCTCTCTTCATTTTCGTTTCCTGTTCCTGTCCCTCGACACAATAAAAAATGAATGAAACTTGCAAACAAAAGTTTTTTGCGGTTTCCGCATGGAAAGTGAAGCGCCGCGTCTAGTCATAAAAAGATTAGTGAATTCTGGCGAATGGAAAAATAAAAAAAAAATGAACAAGTAGAGGAGAAAAAGAAGAAGAAGCAGAAGAAGAAGAAAAAAAAGTTGAAGACGACGAGACTAAGAGATCGTGTATGTTTTAGGATTGCCGAGGGACTGCAAGGTCAGCGAATGGGGTCCCTGGAGCGCTTGCAGTCGAACTTGTGGTGTAGGCGAAACCCAAAGGACAAGAAAAGTTGTCATAAAACCGCGCAGAGGCGGCATTCGTTGTTCACCTCTTAAAGAAACCAAATGGTGCAGTGGAATAAATCCATGTCACGAGAGTAGCCAATCTTTTGCCAATTCTCATCGATGGTAGTATATATTTTCTCCCATAAAAAATGCGTTGCGCGTTAATTTTTAAAATAAAATCCAAAGCACAAAAAAAATATATATGTATAGATATATTCCAAAAAGAAACCCGAAAAAATGTCATTTTTTCGAAGAAAATTCATTTACGAAAAAATATTATACAGAAAAGTCAACAATTTTCGAAGAAATTCTTCAAAAAAAAGATTATAAAAAAAAATTATAAAGAAAAATTTCGAATTCGAGACAAACTATAGAAAAAGAAATATTTTATTTGAATTTATCACTCTGCGGTATTTTCTACTCTTTTAATTATATAAACAAAATAGTTTTTTTGCGAATTATTCTCGAAACCAAAGACTTTTTAAAAAGAAAACGAAAAACTCGATATATTTTCAAAGAAATAGTCAAATTATGCCAAAGAGAAATTTGAGACTCTGTAAATTTATTGCGCGCTTTTGAAAAAATTAAAAAAGAAAGATTTTTTTTTTCTGTAACTTAAGCACTAAGAAGAGATTTCTAATATTTTCAATCTTTCTTGGGGGAAAAAGAAGAATATTGTGTCGCGAAAAAATTCTCCTTGTGTGAGATATATATGAAGATTCTTTATATAAACACATATGTAGGAGGTTTTTTCTTTTATTTGCGATAATAGAAAAAATAACGAGGGGAAAAAAAGAAAATATCAAAAAATAATTCCTCTTGAGGTTTCAATACTCACAGGACAATCTTTAAGAACGACATTAATCTTACGATATACAATGTTTTCTACCTATACTAAATATAGGAATGTGAGGAAAGTGAATTGTTGAGTAAATGTAAGTTTAGGAATTTTCTTTGCATAATTCCGAATTTTTTGAATGTAGGAGATTTTTGAATTTAGAAAATTAATTTAATTTTGAGTAGAAGATAATTTCTAGACGGATGGAAATAATTTTTTCGTAATAGAGCGAAAAAACTTAAGTAAAATTTTGAAATGGAAATTTCTTAATAAATTAGTTTTTTTTTATAAATAAAGTGAAAAAATTGTTCAATAAAAATTAAAAAGTTTATTAAATGTTAAATAAAAACTTTATTTCGTAAAAAAACTAAAAATAATTGAACGAATTTTCTATTTAAAATAGAAAAACTTGTAGCTAATGTCAGCCCTGCCATCTGTTGGGCAAAAGAGGCGGTAATAGTTGCATAGAAATTATTTTTATGCAGTAAAAAAATTTTTAGTTGGCCAAATTTTTTTTTAAGTAGTGAAACAATTTTTAGTCGGACAAATTGTATTTTTAAGTAGAACAAATTATTTTAGTCCGACAAATTTAGATTTTCAAGTAGAAAAGTTTTCTTAGTCAGACAAATTTGCATTTTAAGTAGTGTAAATGATTTCAGTCCGACATATTTAGTTTTTAAGTAGATTGAAGAAATTTAGTCTGACAAAAAACTATGTTTTACATAGAAATTAATTTTGTCTGACTAAAAACTTTTATTCTACTTAAAAATAAAATTGCGACTGATTAAAACCATTTCTTCTACTTAAAACTTAAATTCGGTCGATTAAAATGTTAATTTTGTCTGACTGAAAACTTTTATTCTACTTAAAAAATTAAATTGCGTCTGATTTAAAACTTTTTTTCTACTTAAAAATTTAATTCCGGCGATTAAAAATTTTTTTTCTCCTTTAAAATAAATCTGTGTAATTAAAAACTTTTTTGCTATTTAAAAATAAAATTTGGCTGACGAAAGCAATTTTTGTATCACTTAGAAAATAAATTTGTCCAAAAAAATAAGTATTTCTCGTGTAACAAAAATCGTATTTGTCTAATCCAAAGTATTTGTTTACTTTAAAAATAATTTTGCCGGACAAAAAATATTTATTCCACTTAAATATTATATGATCTGTATTTATAGTAACAATAACGATATAAAAAAACAAAATCTCTATCTCTTTATTACTAAATAATTTAATTTTACGTTCTATATAATTTTCGAAAGTTTTTTTTATTGGAAAAAAGAAATTCTCTTGAAAAATGCGCGCACAATTTTTCCTCTTATTTAAAAAAAAACAGAAAAGAAAAAGAAGAAGAAGAAAATAATAAACTTTGCAATAAAAATTCTCAACAATTCACTTTTCTCAAGTTAATGTCGTTTTCTTGTCTCATTGTAAAAGTTTAAAAAAAAAAAAAAAAAAAAAAAAAAACGAGAAAAAAAATGTCTTTCTCGTAAAGAAACGTGTATTGGAGATTTTTACAAAAAATATCATCAGGTATGTACTAGGTATTATATCTTAGGATTAATTTTAACGATAATAATAATATTAAATTAATTATTAACGCTTATATTGGTAATTCGTTACTTGGAAGAATAGAAACAAAAGAAACCTGTATAATCGACGCTAACAATGAAAAAATGGGGCCAGAAATTTGGTTCATTTGTTATTAATTAAAAAAAATATGCCCTAAAAAATTTATCAAACTCGAAAATACAATAATTTTTCCGTTTTCATTTTTTTAGAAAATTAGCGTCGAACATTCTCTAGTAAATAAATTTTTAATTTGATAAATTTACTTCAAATTATGACCCATTTATATGTGAGAATGTTCAATAAAAAATAATTTAGATAAAAACGTTCTTTTTACAAATATGTAAAATTATACATATATATATATATATAAATATGTTTTTTCAGGGTAACAGTTTCGACTAGATAATTCATTTAATTTTAATGCAACATAAGTAATCGAAAAAAAAAATTTATTTATTTTTTCAAAAAAAAAATTTTTATTAAAAAAAAGCATGAGAATAGAAATGATGTTTAATTTCTTTTTAATTCGATATATTTCAATTTAATTGCGAGTTTTTGAATTATGTAGAATTTTCCTGATTGATGGAAAATTAGAAGAAAGAGAAAAGATGTTTTTTGGAAAATTTTCGTGAATTCTTGATAAAAATGATGATTTCGAAAATGACAATGCACTGTGCATTTTAGATTTTAAGATATTTGATAGGACTTTAGAAATAAGTAATGTGTAGTGATGTATAATATAAGTTTATATTACATAATAAAATCTCTCTAAAAAACTAAAAAAAAGAACGAATGTAATTTAATTTTACATTATTCTTTAATTTAATTCTCAGTTATTCTTGGAATTAAAATATTCTTACATTAAATTCTTTTTTTTAATTTTTAATTATTAATTATTAATTTAATTTAAAAATTGAAAAAGGGACTTTAGTAATATTTAATTTTTAATTTTCACTTATTCTAGGAATTAAAATATTCGTAAATTAAAATCTAATTTAAAATTTTTAATTCTAAATTGAATGAAATAACTAATAAAGGAATTTAAATATCATTTTTTAATTCTTCGTTATTTTTTAATATTTCATTCTTATTTATTCTTCGAATTAGAATATTCATAAATTAAATTCTATATAAAAAATTTTTAATTTTACGTATTTTGAATTTAATTAGAAATAAATATTTAGGATAAATATTTCTGTAGAAGTAAATTATTGTCTTTGTTTTTCAATTTTCGATTTCAATATTATAAATAAAAAAAACATAATAGGATAAAATATTCGTATATAAATTATAAACTTTCTTTTTTTCCTAATTTCGATTTCAATATTATAAATAAGAAAAATGTGCAATAGGATAAAATATTCTTATAATTTTAATAAACTTTTTTCCCTTCGCTATTTTTGTGCGACATTGGGCGATTAAAATATTGTTTGAAAAGCTTTTCTGAGAAAGAATTATTAACTGCTTTTCATTTATGGGTGTAGATTGTTCGGAGGCAAGCGAGCGAATAACGTGTCAGCCAATTTCTTTGGTGGCAGCTGGCTGTCGTCCGAAGTTTTTACTGTCGCCGCATTAATAGTGTAAAAGAGAATGAGAGTATATATTCGTTGTGAAAGAAGAAAAAGGATGGACTATCGTCGCACGGAACATTACTTCGAAATAAAGACAATCAAACTGCAGTAAAATGCAAAAAAAGATTCCCCATCCAAATGAAAAAGTAATGAAAAAGTAATTTTTTAATTAAGGAATAATTTTACCCATAACAGGAAAAAAGAAGAAGAAGAATAATAATTATTTTTTCCGAAATAATTTCCAATATTAATAATTATCACTATTGCTATAAATATTTTTAAAAAAATATTATTACCATAATAGAAAATTTTTTCTATTTGCTATTTTGTTTGTTTAATTATTTTTCTACTTTTCTATCTTTCTTTTTAATTTACTTATTTATTTTTCCATTTATTTCCTTTTAATTGACTTATTTATTTCTATTTTTCTTTTATTTACTTATTTATTTATTTTTCTTTTATTTACGTATTTATTTATTTTTCTTTTTTTTATTTATACTTATTTTCATTTTATTTTCATTTTATTTTCATTTTATTTTCATTTTATTTTCATTTTATTTTCATTTTATTTATAATTATATCAACAAAATATCCCATTGTATCTAGTAGATATAAATATATAAATAATGAAAAATGAAAGGAAATGTTTTTGAATTAATTTTTTAGTGTCATTATATTCAAAAAGGAATGAGAGATATATATTTTTCTATCTTACGACATGAAAGGAGAAATTTAAAAAAAAAATAAATAAATTTCCATCATCCAAGTGGAAAAAAAAATAAGCCTTATAGCTTGAAACCTTAAGGAGCGTAAGTCTCGTTTTCTGGTTGTTTGCATATGAAAATACGTTCAAGGAAAAAAAAACGCTCATTTCTTCTTTGATTTCAGTTGTTGGCGTCTATATACCTCTTCTTTTATATTTATATATAACTATATACAAAACTTAAGTAAGTAAAAGCAAACGGAGAATTTATTTTTCATAATGAGATTCGTTTTCAAGCTTTGCGCATTATTAATAAGAAGAGAAAAAAAATGTTTTTACAATAAAGAAAATTATGTATATATAGAACAAATTCCATTTTTATTTTATTATTTTTAAACTGTTGAAAATATAATTGAAAACTACATTATTATGATCTATTGAAATAATGTATATATTTTTTTTTATTTACTACATTATATCTTTTATTATTTTTAATAATATATTTTAATTTATTATGAAAAAATAAATAAATTATTAGGGGTTTATTTAAAAAATTTTCCAACTATAGACTGTGAAAATACAGAATTTGTATTTTAAATTTTAAGAGTAGATATTGCAAAAAAAAAGTTTTTTTCTTCTTTTTCTTTTGCAAAAAAGCGTAAATAATGGAGTTTATGGGGGATATTATTAGTCGTGCGATAAAATGATGATGTGATCGATAGCATTGTGTCATACTTGAGTTCTTTGTTAGTCTCCTTTGCTTGCCAACAAAAAAAAGTACATTCTTCTTGGTAGGGACAAGGGTTGTCAGAATCAGAACCTCGTCAGGAAAATCTCTGGAGCGTATTTAGAGAGGGTTCTTTTCGAGCCAGAGCATTTTTGAATTAAACCTACTTATACCTTGACAAATAATTATCTCTTCTCAAAAATATACTATAAAAAAATATTTCAATTTTTGGTAAACAGAAAATAAATGCAAAAAAAAAATGTTTTTCTTTAAACTGTCAAATTGAGATCAATACAGTGAAGTGAAAAAAATTTATTTCATTCAAATAATCGAATATTTTTAGTTTAAGTAGTGCAGGTCAATTTTAGTCAGACATGTGTTTTTTAAGTGTCTTTGTTTTTGCCTCAAGTAGTAAATATCGAGTTAGGCCAGAGAAACATTTTTTAAATGTCATTTCAATATCAGTATTTTTGTTTAAAGTAGTAAAGATCGATTATAGTCAGACAAACATGTTTCAAGTGAGTTTATTTCTGTTTTAAATAGTAAAGATCGATTATAGTTTGACAAATGATTTTCAAGTGTCTTTATTTCTGTTCTAAGTAGTAAAAATCGATTATAGTCAGACAAATGTTTATAAAGTGTCTTTATGTTTGTTTTTCAGTAGTAAAGATCGATTATAGTCAGACAAATGTTTTTTATTTTCTTTTTTTATGTTTAAATTAGTAAATATTGATTATAGTCAGACAAATGTTTTTCAATTGTCTTTGTTTATGTTGTAAGTAGTAAAGATTGATTTAGGTCAGCCAAAAGTATTTTATTATTATACCATAATTATATGGTAACAAATTGGTTTGATAAAATTTTTTTTTCTACTTTCAGTTAAATTTTCTTTGACTAAAAACTTTTCCTATACATGAAAATCAAATTTTGTCTGACAAAAAATTTGCTCTTCCTTACAATTAAATTTTGCCTTAAAAACCTTTTTTCTACTTAAAAATATAATTCGTCTGACTAAAATCATTTGTTCTACTTAAAAATTAATTTCTTTTAACTAAAATCCACATTTTTCTCCGTGAAAAAAAATTTGTCTGACTAGAAACTGTTGTTCTACTTGAAAATTAAATGCGTCTGACTAAAATGAACTATTTCTACTTAAAAAAATTATTTGCTTGACCAAAAACCTTTTTTCTATTTAAAAACAGAATTCGTCTGACTAAAATCATTCGTTCTACTTAAAAATTATTTTCTGTTAACTAAAATCCATTCTTCTCCGTGAAAAAAAATTTGTCTGACTAGAAACAGTTGTTCTACTTGAAAATTAAATGCGTCTGACTAAAATTTACTATTTCTACTTAAAAACATTATTTGCCAGACCAAAAACCTTTTTTCTATTTAAAAACAAAATTCGTCTGACTAAAATCATTCGTTCTACTTAAAAATTATTTTATTTTAACTAAAATCCACATTTTTCTCCGTGAAAAAAAATTTGTCTGAATAGAAACTGTTGTTCTACTTGAAAATCAAATGCGTCTGACTAAAATTGACTATTTCTACTCAAAAAAATTATTTGGCTGACCAAAAACCTTTTTACCACTTAAAAATAGTAATTTTCCGATTGTAAATTGTCCTCACCTACAATTAAATTTTGTCTGACTATAAACGTCTCTTCTACTTACAATTAAATTTTGTCTTAAAAACCCTGTTTCCTACCTAAAAATCCAATTCGTCTGACCAAAATCATCCGTTCTACTTAAAAATAAAATCAAATATTTCCCCAACTAAAAATCTTTCCTCTGACACGAAAAAACTTCTGAAAATTAATTCCCCTCTTAATTTGAAAGCTTTATGGAATCTGTCAGAAAGTTATATAAGGAAATAATAAAATAAACAAATGCGATAGATTATAAACGAGCCAAATGGGAAGTGAAGGTTTTATATATTTTCAAATCGGGGGCGTTTAAGCAATTTGAGAGAGGATGAATATATACAACATATATATAGTCGTCGCGATAAAAATGCAAATTACTGATCTCGGTTGAGAATGAGAAATATGGAATGTTTGCAATGTGACCCTCTATGCGTATATAGTACAAGAGTGAGTGTCAAATTCACTTGTATGTGTGTCTTTATGTGTGTGTGTGTGTGTGCGTAAATTCAGGACTATAACTCGATCCCCGAAATATTTGCGAGAAAGCCCGAGAGTTGATTGATACGCCAGAGGGGTTCTATACTGCATCAGTTCATCTGTTTTCCTCTCATCCCCACACTCTCCCCCCTTCACAATACTCCCATCCTTTCCTCTCATCACCCAACTAAATTGCTAATTAATATCCTGGTAACTGAAACCTTTCGCATCAACCAGCGTCAAATACGTCTGTGTGAACTGTTAACGAGCATTTCTCCACTTTTTTTCTTTTTTCCTTTTTTTTTATGTTTCACAGTTTCACAATAAACAATATACATATATACAAAATTCGAAACATTAAATTTGCATATATATATTTAGAACTTTACTAAAATATATAATTGATTCTCAATATAATTAATTTTATTCAAAGCATGATGTGAAATAGAAATTTTATAAATAAACACACTTGATGAAAAATAGATATTTACCGCGAGGCAAAAACAATAGAAAAAAAAATTTTATTTTCTCTTTAAAACAAGGAAAATTACACTGGAAAAAAATTATTTGATTCAAATAATACTTAACTGTTATCAAATAAATATTTAATTGTATCAAAAAAATTTCATTTGAGTCAATTAAATGGTAATTTGATTCAAATACAGAAATTATTATTTTAGTTACAATTTATTTGATTTAAATAAAAATTATTTGGCTCAAGTAAATATTTATTTGAAAATAGTCAAGTGATTCATTATTTGAATCAAAGAAATTTGATAATTTGAATAAAGTTACAATTTGATATTTTTGGTGTCAATTTGATACTTTTAAATTTACAGTGTTCATGAAAAATTCTGACACACTTAATATTCTCTCTTCAGGAAAGATCAAGTATGCAAATAAAGCAATTAAAATTTTTTTCCAAGCGGAATTGACAAAAATTTATAGAAATTTTTTAGTCTTAATTTGACTTTCATCTTCTCTAGTACATTCAGAGATGATGGGGAATATATATATATATGCGAAGAATACTTGCACGGAAGATCCAAAAGTCTCGACCTAGTTTTCTATATACTTTCTGAGTTGCAACGCTCCTTAAATATACACAGCTTGGTGGACACCTTCATTTCCGACTCGCAAGAATTATCATTTTAGGAAATTATATTTCTGATGCTTGAAATGTTAAATTATATACACAGCTTATAAACCCCCTCCCTCCCCCACCCTCGTAATTTTTTTTCCTGTATTATAATTTATCCACGTATGGATATACATCCAGAGAAATATTTTTTATTTGAACCAATATAAAATTTTTATTTGACACAAATAAATTTTTATTTGAAGCAAATAAAATTTATTTTAAAAAAATAAATTTTTATTTGATGCGAATAAAATTTGACACAAATAATTTTTTATTTGATGCAAATAAAATTTATTTGTGTCTTAAAAACCTTTTTTCTACTTAAAAATAGAATTCGTCTGACTAAAATCATTTGTTTTACTTAAAAATTAATTTCTTTTAACTAAAATCCACATTTTTCTCCGTGAAAAAAAATTTGTCTGACTAGAAACTGTTGTTCTACTTAAAAATCAAATGCGTCTGACTAAAATTGACTATTTCTACTTGAAAAAATTATTTGACTGACCAAAAGCCTTTTTTCTATTTAAAAACAGAATTCATCTGCCTAAAATCATTTGTTCTACTTAAAAATTAATTTCTTTTAACTAAAATCCACATTTTTCTCCGTGAAAAAAAATTTGTCTGACTAGAAACGGTTGTTCTACTTGAAAATTAAATGCGTCTGACTAAAATTAACTATTTCTACTTAAAAAAATTATTTGCCAGACCAAAATCCTTTTTTCTATTTAAAAACAGAATTCGTCTGACTAAAATCATTCGTTCTACTTAAAAATTATTTTCTATTAACTAAAATCGATTCTTCTCCGTGAAAAAAAATTTGTCTGGCTAGAAACTGTTGTTCTACTTGAAAATAAAATACGTCTGACTAAAATTGACTATTTCTACTTGAAAAAATTATTGGCCTGACCAAAAAAATTTTTCTACTTAAAAATAGTATTTTTCCTACTGTAAATTGTCCTCTCCTACAATTAAATTTTGTCTGACTATAAACGTCTCTTCTACTTACAATTAAATTTTGTCTTAAAAACCCTGTTTTCTACCTAAAAATTAAATTCGTCTGACCAAAATCATTTATTCTACTTAAAAATTAATTTCACAAATAATTTTTTATTTCATGCAAATAAAATTTATTTGGAACAAAGAAATAGATCAGTATGCTCCGAGTCAAATATATATCTTTTTTCTGGGTGTACAGAAATATTTATATTATTTATTTTAAAATATACAAATAACCAAATATTTAAAATATTCTGGAATCAACTTTTAAAGTGAAAAGTTTTGTATACATACAAAACTGTATATAAACAAAAACTTACATTGAAACTCTGAAGAATCAGATTTTATTCAATTATCAAGTTTTTCACGCAGATCAATCATTTTTCACTTCTAGCGTCATTTGTCATTCTCATATATATATATATATATATACATATATATAGAAAAAGTAGAATTTTTGTGTCAAATTTATTAAATAAAGGAAGATGTATTTGATTTCTGATTTTTTTCGAAAGTGGAGAGAAAGATTTTGATAAAATACAACAAAATTATCTGATTTCTGAATTTTTATCGCGTTTCTATTTTTAAATATTTGAATAGAATTTTGGATGAAATTTATATTTAAGAATGGAATTTGGATGAAATTTATATTTAATAATGGAATTTGGATGAAATTTATATTTAATTATAAATCTTTCGGAGACTTTTTAAATGAATAATTTTGAAAATACAATCAATTTGATTAAAATAAATTTTAATTGTAATAAATAAAGTAGTAAGAATAAGTACAAATAAATAGTAATATAAAATTTAAACACTCTTTTTTCTATTCATCTAACAAAATTCTGTATTTGAAAAAGTTAAAATAACGAAAACTTTGATTTGAGAGTTTTCATCGAATAGATTTTCAATCGTCTCTTTTTCCCTGATCTTTCGATTCTCAATTTGTGTCTGTATATATAGTCTCGGCAATAAAAGACATAGCTATCAGGCAGAATTAGTTTTCCTTATTTTATCGCTTCGCTCTTATTTCGAGAGCGACTTCGCCGCAGCCTCACTTCCCATTTCTTTTCACCAATTTCATTTGAATAAGAAGAACATTTTAGAGAGATTAAGATAACGTCGAGAGTGGGTGTCGACAAGTCTCGAACTTGTCAGATTTACCTTCAACTTAACAGTTTCTTGCAACGATTTTCTATAGAAATTTTCACCGCACCTTTAAATTACATTTTCACGAAATATTTTACCTGCAATTTACGCGAAATAAAAAAAAATAAATAATCGATAAATTTCTATAAAATTTGTTTCTTGCAAAAAGAAAAAAAAAATATACGCTGAGAATCCCATGGTAGGGTTAATATATAAAAACAATTGGGTAAATTAAAAAAAGGCACACTTACATAAGTGCAATAATTTTTTTATTATTTTTTTATTAACTTTCTGCATTTTGCGCTGCATATGCAATAATTTTTTTGTTGAACAAATTTTTTATATCAATACAATTGTATATATATATTACTTATAGGAAAAGAAGGATATTGAAAATTTGATTGATTAAAGAAAAAAATTCATGTTTTGTTGTATTATTAAATTAATAATTTTGCTTTAACAAATTTTCAATAACATTTTCCCATAGATTTTTTTTTTTGTTTGCTTTGTTTCTTTAGCTGCCTTCTACATTTGTTTTTTGTTTATATTATTTAAATTGTTCATAATTTTGTTTTTTCGCACATACAATATTGTGTATGTTATATACGTGAGGCATTACACTGCACGTAACATTTAATTTAATTATTGCTAATAATCGATAAATAATTACATCGTCTCGAAAACAGACGATTTAAAAAGAAAAATTGACGCACTTTTTTTTGTTCTAGAGACCTTTCAATATTCATTTATTATTTATTTCTCATCTAACAATGCAAAAGTGTAACATTGAAGAATTTTCTTTAAAAAAAAAAAACAAAATCAACTAAAATCGTATGTACATATGATGTGTAATTATCACACACACTTGGACTATATATACACGAAAAAAAATAACATCTTTGGGCTTTGTTTGTATTTTACTGTTTTTTCTTTTTTTTTCGCCTTTTTTCATTTGATGACTTAGTTTTGAAAATTATTTACATATAACGAGGCAGAGCTATAAATGGAATGAATCCTTTGTACCATTTTCTTCTTTTTTTCCTTTTAAACTTGTAAAAAAAAAAATCGCGAAGTAAAAGTAAAAAATTTCTTTTTGTCAACAAAAAAATTACTCTTTGTGAAATAAAAATTTTTTCTTCTCTCTTTTCTTTTTTTACTGTTTTATAGCTCGATGGTGATAATTTTGAAGAGTTGTAAATATTCTTCTTTCTTTTTGTTCATTCTACCAACGAATGTAACTTTTATATTCCTCGTTAACACTGAATCGCTTGATGGTCTCGTAGCCTAATATTATTGAACAACTAAAACAAGCGGATTGCACGAGTCTCGCTGAAAGACCTTTTGTAAACATTTTTAGTCGTTCCTCAACCCAAAGTACTTTTAGTGCATTATACATATTGTCGAGTCGTTGAACTTGCAATCTGGCTCGCACTATATCCAAAGGATTTGTGATAATTGTTGTTGTAAAACCCCCAAGTGTTCCAGCCACCGATTGAATAAACAAATGGCTCACCCATGATGGTAAAATTCTTATTAATTCCTCTGCAAAGCATAAATATTTTCTAATTATTAACAAATATGAAATAATGCACCATTTATTGGTAAAATTAGAAACAAATTTTGTTTTAATTATTCAAAATATTATTAAATATAATTAATTAATAAAATAATTTTGTTTGTGCATTAATTAATATTAATTAAGAATTTTTCTTTAATTAATAAGAAATCAGTTTTTTCCTTTATGAATTAGTCTCTAATTTTTAACATAAATAGTTATTATATAGCAATAATTAGTTATTAATATTCTTTTCTATAATTTTTTTTTATTGTAATATACCTGCTTTTTTTATAAATAATTTTATAATTGAAAATTGTTTTCTAGAATTTTTATTTATAATTATTATTATTATTATTATTATTATTATTATTGTATTTTTTTCGGGAAATTATATAAAGGGATAAAATGTGTACCTTGATAAGTTGTGTATAAGCCCCACCATAATGCACTGTTAGGAACGTAAGCACAAAGGGATGCAATGTATCCTCTATAAAATCCTCGTAAACCGTCACGTTGGTATATCAATTTCACTATTTCTGATGAGATTTGCGCCCTGGACATTCCCGGTTGCAAATTCAATCCCAATGGATTCATACTCATCTACAAAAGGAAATTTCATTCATAAACAGTTCAATTGCTTTCCTACTAGTTCGAATTCTTCTCCTATTAATTACTTTTTCTATCAATTAGCTTTTTTTATTCATTAATTGCCTCTTCTATAAATTCTCTTTTCTATTAATTTATCTTTTCTATTAATTTCCTTTTCTATCAATTGACTTTTTTATTAATTAATCGCCTCTTCTATAATTTTTTTTCAATTAATTAATTACCTTTTCTATTAATAACCTTTTCTATTAATTACCTTTTCTATCAATTAACTTTTTTTATTAATTAATCGTCTCTTCTATAAATTTTTTTTATTAATTAATTACCTTTCCTATTAATTGCCTTTTCTATCAATTGACTCTTTTAATCGTTTTTCTATTAATCGTCTCTTCTATAATTTTTTTTTATTGATTAAATTACCTTTTCTATTAATTGCCTTTTCTATCAATTGACTTTTTTATTTATCAATTGCTTCTATAAATTATTTTTCCTATTAATTACCTTTTCAATCAATGAACATTTTTATTAATTTATCTTTCCTATTAATTACCTTTTCTATCAATTGACTTTTTTTATTAATTAATCGCCTCTGGTATAAATTCTTTTTTCTATTAATTAATTATCTTTCCTATTAATTAATTACCTTTCCTATTAATTACTGTTTCTACCAGTTAAAATTTTTTTATTAATTAATTGCAAATTAAAAAGTTAATTAACCTTAGAAATAATTAATTGCAATTTCAAAAGTTTATAAACCTTATAAATAATTAATTGCCACTTCTATTGCTATGTACCTTTTCTATTAATTAATTAACTTTCCTATTAAGTCAAGTTTGTGTTATTAATTAATGAATTACTTTTTCCATTATTTAGTTATTACCATTTAAAGTTTAATTAATAGTTTCCTGTTATAAAGACAAGGTGTAAAAAATATTTTTAATTGTAAAAAATAATTTTCGATGAATGATTCGTAATGGAAGTGAACTTACTTTATCAACGACTAATTTTCCATGTTTAACATTTACGCCAAGTACCATTAAATGTTGACTAAGAACATCAAAGGGTATAACGATACTATGTCCCACTAGACTCGCGGCACCACCTCCAATTAATGCCTTCACCCTTGAATCCAGGGAGGATGTGACTGAATTCTGACTGAGAAGATGTCGCACACCTTCGTATGTTGTCGCATAAAAAACACCTGAGACTATTTGTATCGAGCTTATCCAAAATCCTCGATAAAGACCTGCCATGCCTTCGTACGCGTAAATTTTTCGATAAGCGTCTATCATGCCTGAAAAATTAATCATTATTAAAAAGAAGAAAAAAAGTGTAAATTAAAAACAAATTTGTCCCATTTACCAGTGTACATGTGATTTCGTCTTTGAATTTGAAGTCGTGTTTTGATCACAGTCAATGGATAGAGGCAGCAACGGACTGAAAATGACGAGAGCATGCTCAGTGGAAAAAATTTTGTTTTGTCCATCATGTCCCATTCGATGGTGCGAATAAATGGCGGTGTCTCCACTGTTGACATTTTTCAATTGATAAATCAATGAATTACCTCTTTTTAAATTAAAAACACGTGACTTATCATACAATGACTTATAAAACTTTAACTCCTTGATTTTGGACATTTCAATAGCCTTTTCTGGGCATTACTACCCACGTCTTACTTTCAAATATTTAAACATATACCTGAAAAAACAAACAAATTATATACAAATTAAACAAATTTTTTCACAATAATATTTTTTAATAATTAATATTAAAATTAGATAAAACATTTCCTTTCTAAAGTGCAAAAGAAAACTTAATCAATTATCGTTTCAATAAACATATAACGAAATTGATAACAAATTATTGACACGACTAAAAATAAAATTTCGTAAAAGAAATTCCTCAACTAAATCTCTTATAGTTATACTTGTTTATTATTTATTAATAATAGTGTAAATAATTTTTCATTTGAAAAAAATGTATAAATAATTATAATACTGTAAAATGAATAGAATTAATGAAAATTCATTAAATTGATAAGAAAAATGAGAATGTTGAAAAAATTAATGAAAAAATAGAAAATGTTAATTTTTTATTTACGACAAAGAAATATAGTTTATTTCACGTCACAAGTCAAGGTTACCCGGTGGAAAATAAAAATCTAAAAGTGATTGAAACTTAAAATGCATGTCGTCTATTATTTTTTTGAATGGAAATAAATATATAATAAAATTTTATCAACTCACAATAATGACGTAACACAAAACTACACTTTAAAAATGATGAAATCTTCTCCAGTGTATGTTGACACACTACTCTCTTGTATTAAATACGTAAAATTTTAGGAAAATATAAAAAATCTTATTACAAAATTTAAGAAAAGAAAGAATAATTTACATGAAATTATTATTTTTCTTTTGCTGATATCTATGTCACGTTTCTTTTTTTCAAGTAATAATTGAAAAAATATCAAAGAGCAAGCAGTCACATAAGATTAAATGAAAAAAACAGAAATTAGAACACAAGCAGAAGCCATGAAATTTTATTTTTCTGAGCTCTGCCTTTGAACTGCGCATGCCAATATTAACCAGGCTCCTCTCTCGACAGAGAATTTCCTGGTCTCATTGTGTATGATGATTCAACTAGAATATAAAGTGCGGCAGCACGGTTCAGAGAAAGTTCTCGTACCTACTGTGAACTACAGTATCCAACGACGATAAATTCTATTTTATCCTGAATTGTTAACAAAGTAATTTTCATTTAAAAAAAATTTTTCTTTTCATAAATTTTTTATCGACTGTTAATATTTATAAAATATTTTTTGACAAATATTTTATGACAAATATTCTAAACATTCAATTAAACAATAAATTTTTTTTTAAACAACTGATTGTTTATTTCTTCTTTAGTTAATTTTTTAATTTGTTACTTAAAATTTATTTATAACTTGTTTACCGTGTTTACATTTATTGATTATTTATTTATAGTTTCTATATTGCTTTCAAATTAACTTAATTCTCTTCTAAATTATAATTTCTTTATTATTGTTTAATTTTTAAATTTTCCTTCCTCGAGAAGAAACTCTTTTAAATTATTATTCGTTGTATTTATCATTTATTTATCTATTTATTATTTTATTATTTATTTACCTATTTATTATTTACTGTTTATTTATTTTTAGTGTTTAATTTTTATTTGGAAGAAACAATTGTTTTATTTAAAAAAAACTTTTCTTGTTTAATGAGACGTTTCTTTAAAATTTTTATGTTTATATATTATTTGTTTCACTTATTTAAGATTTACATCGTTTTTCTTTTAAAACAAGAAAAAATATTTTTTCATGTCAAGAAACTGAAAGTAGTTAAAGATTTAAAAATTAAAAAAGAATTTTTCTTTTCTTCTTTCTTTCTTTTTTAATTCTATTTCAATTTCTTTCATATTTTTTCATTTTTTCGTCAAGATTTTTTATTTTGCTAAAAGAATTTACAATTAGTCTAAAAGTTGACCCTGAAATATTTTTCAAAATTTACATACAATTAGTCCCAAAAGTGACCCAGAAATATTTTTCGAAATAATTACACATTTTTATCTACCAGAAAAACCAAAAATATTGAATTGTGACTATCAGCCACAAGTGTAGAGTGTAGTTACGGCTTTCTTTAATTGCAACATCAGTTTTGGCAAATTTCACCCCAATAAAAAAAAAAAAAAAATTATCCTGCTTGTCTTTTCTTTATTCCACAAAGTATAATGCATTTCTCAACTGAAAATTGTTTTTCCATCAGGATATTTTCTTTCATTTGCAAACATATTTTTCCCTTTTAAACAAAAACGTCAAAGACTATTTTATATATGGAGAATAAATATGTATATATCAAATGAGAGTTTACATATCTTGCAGAATTTCAATTCGACATTCAACTGAATAAAGGTGAATAAAAAAAAGAGACAAAATTTAGTATATACGAGCTGGATGAAAAGATGCATCTATATATATATACGAAGAGCATCCAATGGTTATGAGCTCCGCCCCGGTTAGGGGTTGGAATTATCAACCCCTAAATACAAGAATCGCGCACAAATGTTGGAAACGTCACTTTGTGGGCGTTCACAATCTAGAGACACAACCCTTGGTTTTGATATTGCCAAATAAATCCCGGGGGTTGTTTCTTCTGCTCAACGATGAAATCAAGTCTCTCGATTCAACATCAGTTCTAATCTCGAGTGCGATCACAATCGACAAATATTACAATATAAATATTTAACGCAGTGCCCGTGTCATATATATACCTATTATATATATATAAAAACAGTGAATCAGTATTTCAGTTTCTAAACGAATTGTTAAAAATTGATTTGTTTTTTTTTGTTTCTGTGTTTTTTTTTCTACTTTGTGCAAATTATTAATAAAAATTAACAAACGGATGGAGTCATCGACATCGTTGGATAACGGTTCCATTCCCTGTTCGATAATGAACCTGTCTGATCAGGAAGTGCCCACAGTAACCACAGAATTAACAAGATTGGTAAAAAAAATTCTTCTTTAATTTTGTTTTTGACCCATATCTAATTTAAATATAATTAAAAATACCGACTAAAGTTTCCTAATTTCTTTTTTACTAAACAATTTAATAATTCTTTTAAATAAAAATTCGGTAAAAAATAATTTAGAATTAGGTACTAAATTAAATAGTCAAAAAAAGTTTAGGAAACTTTAATACAAAATTATAAAAGAATTACAAAAATATATGATATAAATTTTTTTATATAAATTTATATAAAATCAAAAGTAAACAATATATTATAATTTATATTAGGGAATAATAATTATAAATTATAATTTATTTTATACACTGAAAAAAAAATTTATTTGATTCAAATAATGAATTACTTGTCTATTATCAAATAAATATTTACTTGAACCAAATAATTTTTA
>JUFY01029984.1:0-16956 GCA_001855655.1 Leptopilina clavipes | reverse complement strand
GTAGTGTATATGCTTGTAGGAAGTTTACGTTAATTTATACAGTCAAGTCTGTCCCCCATTACAAATAGAAATAAGTATAACCTAAATAATTTTCCATCGTCATTTATTTCTCTTATTCTCAATTGAATATGTATTCTAGAGTTCTGCCTAAATTTGGGGCCCATTATAAACGAAAAATGACAATACACCATTTGACTATTTGCCGCGTGTGAAGCGCATTGTGCAAGGTAGGCGTCATAAATGATAATACATATGTACATCAAGTCAAGGCTGACCCGCAACATTAAGGTAGTTATTGTATCAAGTCTCGTTAACGGAGATGTTCATTCACTCGTAATCTCGATGACCAGTCCTCTCGCGCCGGTTAGGACAGATTGATCCACTTTTTCATCTATATATGTATATGTTAAACAGTGCCAGTGCGGTGTCATAAAATGTGCCGGAAATATAGGAGTTTTCCGAGGTGAAGGTTAGAAACAAATTTTTTTAAATTAAAAAAAATTCCAAATTTGGAAAAATGGCGGCACTTGTACGTCTTAAACGAAGCAGTGTACAGTTAAGACTCGCTGCAAGGGAAGTCAGGGGTAAGTGCAAAATATGTTTTTTTCCGTTAAATTTAAATCCACTAAAAAAAAATTTTTTCTACATTTTAAATAATTCAGAAGCAAACAGTCAGTCGTAATATTCAAAATTTCAAATTAGGTAAAATTTTTTAGTAATTTATGATTCAGAGAGAATAAAATTGACCAAAATCAAAACATGTGATTGGCTTAATGTTGCTGAGTAAATTTTGGAATATTGTTGCAATGTTGGGGAGAATCTCCTGCATCTTTTTATTCTCGAAACAAATGCTACTTGAGGCTCCGCTTTGCCTAATGAATATTTACCCGCGTATTTTGTGAAAAGATAAAATTTGAAATTTATTTGCTCATCTTTCATCATTCTTGTCAAAGCAAAGTCGAGGACACCTGTAATTTATTCGTGATAGTCTTAAGATAATGGATACAAGAATCAAATAGCATGATAGAGATAAGGGAGATGTTGGAGTTAGTCGGCCTGTTTTTGGGTTTTGTGAAATGGCAGACTTCGTTAAGAGAGGTAGTGTACAATTCGTGAAGCGTGGAAGTGTACAAATTAAACAAGCTGCCAAAGAAGTGCGAGGTTCGTTAAATATTATACGACTTGGATTAATGTAACGCGCTCCCATGAATGATACCTAAGGAGCTAACGAATTATAGGTTATGTTTGCGTTAATTTCTTTTAAATTATTTTAAATTTGAAACCCGTTTTTATTCAATATTTTGCATGAAGACATCAATAATTTGTTATAGTGATTCTCTTTTTTTTATTTCTACTCTAAAAATTATAAACATAACCTAAAAATTGTTTCCTTCTTAGGTATACCTTCTTTGGGAGTAACTCAATCAGAAAGAAAATTAGGGGGAAAAAATATAAATTTATTGGTAAATGATTAATAATTTCCACAATGATGATGATAATAATGTTACTTGTGACAAATGATATGAAAGTGTCTCAGAGAACAAACTGCATTCTGATAAAAAAATGTCGTCACGTGATTAATTTTTCTTTTTTGTATTTCGTCTTGATTTCGTTATCTACAGTGATGGCTGATAAAATATTATTTAAAAAATTATCACAATTATCGATATTAATTGTTAATTTATTATCCCCTCGTCTATTATAGTTAAAAATTAAAAATTATAAATAGTTTAAAATAATTTCAGAAAATTAATTCAAAATGAGGTTAGAAATGAACATTTAATAAATATAAATTTTTTCCCAGAAAATAACAAACAGATTTTTAATTTTTTTTTATACGGAAAAAAAATTAAATTAAAAATTTTGAAACTCTTGATAAAATTGGGATAATTTTTGCTTTATATTTATAAAGACCTAAGATGATGAAAAATACGTAGACTTGGAGCCACTTATTTGTGATTCTTGATAACGGAATCTTTGAAAACAATTCTGATTTAACGCAAACAATACATAGACACACGTGTGTCAAGGTAACATGTGACTTTATTGAATTCATTGTGAGGAAACTTACCATAATTCACATTTTATTATTTATTTAGAAAGGAAAGAATATCATCAAGAAAATATTTTTAAATTGATATATTATTAAAATAGAACGTTGAAAATGAGTTTAAAATAGAAAGACATTTTTTTTTTAATTTGGAAAAACTCATTTAATTAATAATAACAATTTAATTATTATTATTAATTATTATTTTTTATATTTTTTGAATGAATTCTTAATCCAGGTCTAATTGACCCAGTGTGTCAACGGAAGGTTAACTTTATAGCAATACATTTTTATTTGGTTGTATTAAATAAATTTTTTTCTGAATGTAAAAGCTGTAAACTGAACAAATAATAAATTTATTTTCCTATTTCCGTTTGAATAGTTAATTAAATGAATCTTTTTTTTCCGATATTTTCAGCGGCAGTGCGTGCTCGACATATAGTTGCCACGCTCGTAGCGATTGGATTCGCTCTTTCAGGTGCAGTTGAAGTTAGTTCATCTGTTGCTTTGCTGGCCAATCAAAAAGATAATCATGCCATCATCGATACATCTTGGCATTGTGATATGCTCGTTAATATCAGCAGTCGAAACAGAACTGAAGATGTTGGACTCATTCAAATGGAAGTATGTTTACTATATATCCAATTTTTTTCATACATGAATAATTAAATTCTTCGTAATAATTTTTTTCTTATAAATTCTTTTTCATTAATTTTTTTAATGAATTTTATTTCTTATATTTTTTTCATTAATTTCTTTTAAACAATAATGACATTAAATCAATATTTCCATAAATTAGAGAAACAATAATGTGAAACAAATTGTGTTCAAAAAAATTTTTATGCTTGAAAAAATATTATGGAAGCATAATTTGTTTTCCAAAGATTTACCATGAAATACTCGTTCATTGTAACGAAGAAATTATATACGTACAAAGTGCGTGAGAAAATCTCACAGTTTTCTTCCTAAAGTTATATAGTAATGTCGAAAAAAAATTCTTTGTCATCTCAATATGACAAAGAATTTCTCTCAATATACTCTCGAGGAGAAATTCAATTTTTTCTATTTGAAAATCTCAACAATTGAAAATTACTTTATTTTATATCCTTTTTTTTGCAATAATATTTGTAAATAAAATATAAACTATCAGTCGAAGAAATTAGGAAAAAATATTAATTATCCGCAGTAGTATTATTTTATATAATAATATTTAAAAAATCAATGTACATATTGTTAAGATGCCCCCAGAGGAACGAGCAGAGTCAAACATGCGGGAGGCATTTTTATGGGGACAAGTCGCTGGACCCATTTTGGGAGGCTGTTTAGTTTGGGGACGTTCGGGACCTTCGATGGTATTTTCTCGGGCCGTTCTCAGCGCCTGTCTCGCATCACTTTTAGTTCCAGCCGCATGGAGAGGACCTTCTCACGTCGCCCTTCGACTTCTTCAAGGACTTTGCACTGTACGTTTATTTTATTTCGCTATTCATTTTTTTTTTCTATTAACTATTGCTACTATAATAAAACCTCCCAAACAAATGTCACCCTATTTTGGACCTATTTTTTATTTAGTACCCGTGCAGAAATTGCCCTTCTTGAAATAGGGCTTTAGCAAGGGTCTAACTAGTTTTCCCAGTTTCTTGCAAGGCCCTTGTTAGAGCCCTATTTTAAATAGGGCCAAGTGGGGCAATTTCTGCACGGGCATATATAAAATAGTCAATAAAAATAATTTTTGACTTTAATTAAAAATGAATCTTAAATCAAGCAAAAGCTTTCCTAAACATAACCTATAATTTGTTGTCGCGTTAGGTATACCGTTCATATATTAATTCATCTAGAAGACAAAAAAACAAAGCATTAAATATAATAAAAAATTGTTTATCTAGGGCGCAACGATGCCTGCAGCCCATATGCTTGCCATGACTTGGTTTAAAAGCACACACAGAAGCTGGTATTTCAGTTGTTACGCAGGTAAGTGCAATTTAGAGGTTATGTTTTGCGCCTGAATAGTAAAAAGTAGCCTAATTTTTACAAAAAATGTTTGTAACTTTAAACGTGTAGACATTAAAAATTGTATTTTTCAAATAGATAAATAAATCTCTAAATATATTGAGACACTTGTTTTTTGCATCAGTGATTGAAATAAATAAAATTGTTCCAGCTGTCAGTGTGGGATATTGTTTAACCGGCTGGATTGGAACTGCAGTTGTCAGATCATTTGGAAGAGACTCTCTCTGCTATTGTCTCGCCATTTTGGCTCTATGTTGGTACTTTACGTTTGGTCGGTTTGTTAAAGACTTTCCAAGATCCTATCAACACGACACCAATGTAAGCGTCATATTTCATTGTAATATTATATCCAATTTTTAACATTTTCACAAATTTAGGAAAGTATTTTATTACTTTTTTTTTAATCACCAAATGTAACAATTCCCGTGTATGTCAATTTTGACCGGGCCAGGTCGGACCCAAGTGGAACCGTGTGTTTCATTCCAGATTAGAGCCAGGTTAGGGCAATCTAGTGCCAGACTTGGCCTCACCCTGGCCTTATCGGGGCTGAAATATGTCTTCGTTTTGGGCCGGGTCGGGTCTATCTAGTTCCAGACCTGGCCTTATCGAGGCCCGACCAGGGCTGAAATATGGCTTCAGCTCGGGCCTCATCGGGGCCCAACCATGGCTCAAATATGCCTTAGCTTTGGGTCAAGTCGGGCCTATCTACTTCCAGACCTGGTCCGACCAGGGCCGAAATAGGGCTTCATTTTGGGCCAGACCTGGCCTAATCAGGGTCCGACCATGGCTGAAACAGGGTTTTATCTTGGCCCAGGTCGGGTCCGTAAGTTACACCGTTCTTTATTTTGAACATTGTATATATTTTTCTTAAATAGGCGGCAGTTATACCTTGGGGCAAACTTTTGAGATCCGTCCCAGTTTGGGCCTCGGCTGTTGCCACAATGGGCAATCAATGGGGTGATGCTACACTCGCCCTTGGCATGACCAAGTATCTCAAACTTATCTATGGTTTCTCGACGGCAAACGTAAGTGATATAATTATTGATCAATAAAAATATTAATTAATAATTAATAAATAAATAATAAATAAATAATAATAAATACACACACGAATGTTTAAATAATTTTTTTTTTTTACTTTTAATTCCGAATTTTCTGTACTTTCGCGAAAAAATAATATTCGCAAAACAATGCGTATCTTGTTTCAGAAAGTTTGCATGTAGTATCCATAAAATAGCGGGCGTGCTTTGTGTCTATCACACATTACAATGCTTTCTATAGACAACAGGGGGAGTTTTAAATCGCCTATCTTATCCTGTCTAGAGGAACATATTGTTCCTTAAGTTTACGTTTTCCCACGTTATTTTACCCACGCGACCAATCGTTCCTATTTTTTTACATTTTTTTTCTTTTTTTTTTTTTTTAGACAAGTCAACCATGTTGGATGATAATTTTGGACGCTAATTTTAATTTCTTAATGCAGGACTCAGTGCTGACGACTTTACCCCACATTGGACACTTTCTGGCTGCTTTAACATGTGGCCTCTTGGTGGATCATGTCAGAGAATCTAAGATTGTATCAACGACAACGGCGAGGAAACTTGTCGTTTACACAGGTAAGTGTAGAAAGAATTTCAGTTCGGACATTTTTTTTTTACAATATTTAATAAATAGAAGAAAATATAAACTTTACATTTTATATTAATTACAATTATAACAAATTTATTTATATTTTGTAAATGTATTATACAATGTATATATTATATATTATTATATATTGTCATATGTATTATATATCATTATATATTGTCATATATATTATATATTATTATATATTGTCATATATATTATTATATATTATCATATATTATTATATATTATAAAAGGTAATCATATAAATAGGATTTCTTTTGCAAGAAACAATAATGATTTATGTGAGAGTGAAATTTTCTTAAATGTGCGGTTAATAATTGTAATATTGTCCTTTTAGCGCATTTCATACCGGCTGCCCTTTTATTTGTGGCTGGTTACGCGGGTTGTCAAGCCTTAGGGGCAGCCTGGTTGGGAATTGCAGCACTTTTGGTATCCGGTACCGCTCCGGCTGGTGCATTAGCGGCAATTGCCGATCTTGCGCCTGCGGAATCACCGGCCTGTGCGGCTGCAGCATGTGCGCTTTGCTCCACCCTGGGCGCGGCTGGTTTACTGGCTGCCAATTATTTTGTCACGCAAGCCCTTCACGGATCTGTAAGTTTCAAAATAATATTTAAAAACAATTCTCATTCATTTTTCATATTCATAATTCGAGGAGAAAATTATCATTTTCCCGCACAAGGAGGTAAGCACGTTTTTCATTTCTATTTTTAATCCAACAGTCTCAAACCGAATTAATAACAATTCATAATTAATAATATTGATTCAATTAATCCTCTGCTGATTTATAATAGTTATATTTTATTTTTAATATTAATTTTTATTTTATTTTTAATATTAATTAATGTTAATTTTATCATCAATTTATTAATTTTTGTTGTCAATGAATTTCAGTTATAAATTTTTCTTTATTATTTTTTTCCATTATGCACATGTGTGGAATAGATATAATGACACAGTTCGCATGGATCTCAAAGACTGTTGACTGCACCACTTACAAGTAAATTAGATCGCAACTTCATCAGCATATATTATTATATCATTAAACGAATAATAAATGCATGAGTGCATGGCAAAGGCATTTCATTGACATTGACTTTAGAGAATGGTATTTTATTTAAATAATAAGTAATCGACTTTTCTATTAGAATTTATCATTTTTACGCTTGCATTTCTAAACCAAACATCCGGTTAGTTAATTTAAACTTAATTTAAACATTTAGTTAGTTAATATATTTGACATATTGTGTATAATTTACTAATTTAATAGAAAAATTAGTTAAAATTAATTAATTAAAATTTTAATGTTTAATTTATATTCGAACCTACTGCGCGCGCAGCAGACGCTATCCCCACTCTCAGTACCTTTTCCCCTTCTCTATTTTCCTGCGCGCGCATCAGACGCTATCCTCACTCTCTTTTTTTGCGCCCGCTACATTCAATGAATTTTATTTTATTTCTCTAGATCAGAGTCAAGAAAGGGAAATATTTTTCATTTTTTTTTAAATAAAACAAAATATGGTAAATAAATGATAAATAATTTTAATGAGACTTCTTTAAAAAAAAAAAAATAAGTTTTATTTCTTAGGAAATGCAGATGTTTTTTCTGGTTATTAGATCGCGGGTTCTTGGCGATTGGTGTTTGGTGTGGCATCTGTCGTTCTTCTGACAACAGCAGCGGTTTTCTTGGCCCTTGGAAAAGGAGTGCCCCAGCCCTGGATACCTTCTGTTGCACGACCGCGAAGTCATGACGTCATTTATGAACAAGACACCCTCGAACTTGATTACGAGGACGTTGGTGTACAAACTGAACCTTACTTAGATCCATACAATTATGATGAGGACGCTGAAAGTATGAAAGACGATCTTGGCTCAGTTTCCGTTCACTCGACAATATCAGCAACCACGAGTAATAATTGAAAAAGGTATCAAAAGAAAAAAAACAAAGAGGTAAATACTTTTTTTTTTCTTAAAAATAGACCTCAAGTGTGTAAATAAAACTATGAAATTGTTTTTAGGTAAAAAAAATAAACTAATTTCTAAGTTGCATTTCAATAATAGACAAGTAAATTTTAGGATAGTAATAATTACTAGTTTTAAAATTAATGATAAATTAATCTGAATTATTAGATCGATGAAGCATTTCGAACTTTCATTATTATAAAGAGAATATTTTTTAACTATTACATTTTTGTTATTATTTATAAAGTATATGACATTTCTAGGCAAATACTTATAACATATGTTGTCTCTAAGTTTAACAGCTGACTTCTTTTAAACTTTCACATACGGTAAAATACTGTTATCATCTGTACAATTTTTGTTTTCTCTTTTCTTCTCCATGGCCTTTTGCATTTGCAGATATTAGACAAAACAGTGTGAAAAATATCAAGTGATACATATATATATACAAGTGAGAAAATACTTTATATGTCGAAAAGAAAGTTTATATTTTTATTATAGCATTTTGATTACGAGGCCCCACCTATTCCGGAAGTAATAAATCGTCTATTTTATAAAGATTTTTCCACCAATGATTTATAATGTTATCATGCCTTAAAGCTTTACAATTACATGCTTCCTTTAGAAGGTGATTCTCGAACCCTTTTATTCAAGTTTCTCTCCCGCATTGAAACGATGATGATTTTTCCATTTCTGGAAATATTTCATCTTAGATTTGAATGTAAAAGTGCCATGAAAATATTTTTCCTCTAATCGCGTAACGTACACTTTTTCCCTCATTAATTTATCAACATGTATATTATATCAAACAAATCATTAGCTTGTAATTCAATTAAGTATATGTAAGTAATTGCATCGAGCGATTTAATTTATTTTTACTCTATTTTATTGCAGTATTGACTTTAAAAAAAAAAATATTCTCCTAATGTGTTTAAGTTTAATCGTAAATCTTAAGAGTTGTACTTTCTTTATATATATATACCTATAATTCATCTATTTTTAAGATACTTGTAGATTTTATTTATTATTTACGGAATGATTGTGTGTTTTAGTGTTTTACTCTTCAATATCGTAATGTTTTTTGTGCACTAGAAATAAACCAAAGAAATGACTTTTAGATGGTTTTTATTATGTGGATTTGTAGTAACCCCGGTTTAGTGGACAAACTTTTCGTGAGGGGTCACAAAAACAGGGGTTCGAGTGTTGTAATATTTTTGTTCTTTATTTACTTTTGCTTTGATTTTCAGGATTTTATTGAAGAAATGTTGCCAAAATTCTAATATTTAAACATTAAGGCAGTGTTGCCAGTATCCTAATATTAAAATATTAAGGTAATGTTGCCAGTATTCTAATATTGAAATATTGAAGCATTGTTGCCAGTATTCTAATATTGAAATATGAAGGCAATGTTGCCAGTCTCCTAATACTGAAATATTAAGGCAATGTTGCCAGTATTCTAATATTAAAATATTGAAGAAATGTTGCCAGTATTCTAATATTGAAATATTGAAGAAATGTTGCCAGTATTCTAATATTGAAATATTAAGGCAATGTTGCCAGTATTCTAATACTGAAATATTAAGGCAATGCTGCCAGTATTCTAATATTGAAATATGAAGGCAATGTTGCCAGTCTCCTAATACTGAAATATTAAGGCAATGTTGCCAGTATTCTAATATTAAAATATTGAAGAAATGTTGCCAGTATTCTAATATTGAAATATTGAAGAAATGTTGCCAGTATTCTAATATTGAAATATTGAAGAAATGTTGCCAGTATTCTAATATTGAAATATTAAGGCAATGTTGCCAGTATTCTAATACTGAAATATTAAGGCAATGCTGCCAGTATTCTAATATTGAAATATTAAGGCAATGTTGCCAGTATTCTAATATTGAAATATTAAAGCAATGTTGCCAGTATTTTAATATTGAAATATTTAGGCAATGTTGCCAGTATTATAATATTGAATGAATGATTTTGTCTGATGATTATGATGACAATAATTTCACCTTCGTTCAATAACTCATTAAGTTCTGAGATACTAATAGAACGTGAGAATTATATCGGGCGTGGATATCATTCGATAAGACAAGATCACGTAATAAGAATAATGTTCTTATGAATAATGTATTAGAAGTCAAACGCAGTCTAACATTGCGTGAGAAATGCATGAGTGGAAGTGAGATGGATTCTACGTATTACAAACTATTATAGAGTAAAGCTCGTCACATAAAATATGAGAAAATCACTCATTTACTTGGACGAGCAACCTCTTTACGCATACTCACATTTAAAATGATCGCCAACGAGCAAAATTTTCAAGGTATTAAAAAATGAGCACAGCGCACCTTTTGCATTGAATCACTCCTTTGCATCATTTTTATCCTTTTTTTCTTCGTTGTCAAAATTTATGTCAAAAATTTGTTTCGATTTTATTCTCATTAGCGAAAAATATTAATTATCCATTTGTGTAAAAAATTGAAATGTTTCGTTAGCATTACATTTTTTTTTCTTTTTTGATTAATTTTAATTAGATGAAAGTAAGAAAGAAAGGAAAAATAGTCATTTTTAATAGTATAGAAATATATATATGTATATAGATTTTATGCATATGGTCATTATATAGAATTTCACCTTGTTCAGGCTACTTCCGGAATGTGCATGAGGATATTGTTAGTGCGAAATCATGATATAGAAAAGTGAATTGTCTCCGTAGTGCGACTTTAGAGAAAGAGAGAGAGAGAGAGAGACTCTCGTCTTTGAATACCACCATCGTAGTCGTAATTGAGCAATCCCACTGGAAAAAAAGTGACAATAAGACATGAAAAAAAGTAAGTGAACCTTTACCCAATGACGTCCTCCAAATGGCGGAAATGTTCCTGTATGTCCTACAAAGTAGATCGCTGTCTCCACGACTGTAAGTGATAATTATGACTTTTCTAGACACTTATGCAATTACTCCACTTCCGTAACAGAATGCATCAGCACAGACATTAAGTTTTTTTTTTCAAATTATAATACCATTTCTGATGACACTTTTCGAAAGTTCTAAAAAGGCGACTTTAACGTTGTTATTATTATTATTATTATTATTATTATTATTATTATTTTTATTATTATTATTATTATTATTATTATTATTATTATTATTATTATTATTATTATTATTATTATTATTATTATTATTATTATTATTATTATTCTATCCTAAAGAAAGGAATAAAAGAAAACCCCCCCTTCTCTAGATTTTTAATTTTTAATTAGCTCCCACTGTAAATTTATAGGTTTATTATAAAAATGAATAGATGATTCTTTTAAAGAAAGTGGAAGAAAAAATTATAGATTCAAAAAAAAAAGGAAAAATCTAGAACAAAACGTGAATAAATTGCCAATAACTAATGATTTCCATAAATGAGCGCATTTTATTTGAAAAGAAAAGGGCGCTTGCTATGCATCATCGCATTCGATTAACTGTAGCAGGAAAAATTGTGAGAAAATGGGTTATTACTTGATACGAATGCAGAGTAGGGTATTATCTCTCACAATTACATTATACAAGTGCTTGTATTAAAATCGTAAAAATCGCTTTATTACTCTGTATATCAGAAGGCATTGTTCTTCTGCTTCCACTTTAGAGACGACCTTCTTGACCTTCATCACTTTCTGAATGCAGAATCTCCGATTTTATAAAAATATTACATATCGTTAAAATTATTTTCCTAGTGAGTCAATCCTCATATTTTTATTCAATTTCAGTTGTTTATTGTCTCTATGATAATTATTCACGTGCAGAAATTTTGACCAGACCCTGGATCTGGGCCAGGTCGGGCTGTCCCAAATCTGGGTCGGTCGCCATGTTTCAGCCAGGTCAGGGCCAAGTCATGTTTTGCTTCAATTTCAGTTGTTTATTATCTCTATGATAATTATTGCCATGCAGTAATTTTGACCAGGCCCTGGCCTGGGCCAGGTCGGGCTGTTCCAAATCTGGGTCGGTCGCCATGTTTCAGCCAGGTCAGGGCCAAGTCTTGTTTTGCTTCAATTTCAGTTGTTTATTATTTCTATGATAATTATTGCCATGCAGTAATTTTGACCAGGCCCTGGCCTGGGCCAGGTCGGGCTGTTCCAAATCTGGGTCGGTCGCCATGTTTCAGCCAGATCGGAGTCAAGTCATGTTTTGCTTCAATTTCAGTTGTTTATTATTTTCATAATAATTATTAGGATATATTTAATTTTTCCGTGGAGAAATTCACCGACCTGGCCCCGACCTGGTTGAAACATGGCGACCGAATGGAAACTGTCCGAGGCCCAATGTAAAATTTAATTTAAAATGGATCAGCCTGACTTGGCCCCGATCAGGTCCTGGTCTAAATTTCTGTCTTTGAAGAATGTCTCAATTAATGATCGATCCAATGATAATTATAAAAAATTCACTTTTACCTTTAATGTATCTACATTAAATTTATTATTCCTATAATACTATTTTAATGAATGGGTATTTTAGTTATGGGAGAAATTAATCTTTCTTCATGATTTGCATATATATTTATTGCATAACTCAACCCATAAGTTAATTATTATTAATATCTACGTATATATTCCAAATTTTTCTTCCAAATTGTTTAAAACTAAACGTTGTTTAAATTATTAAATTGCAGTATACCAGACGTAAATATATAAGAAAATGTTTGTAAAATCATTTTAGTGAGGGAAATTTGTTTTAATGGTTTTTAGAAATAATTGCGGTATATAATTGATGGAAAGTAATCAGGGGAGGTATATTAAATTCTTTTGCGGTTTTAATGTTAACTTTAGAATTATGAATTTTTGCATATTTTTTTCCCATCATCTATATTCCAAGCACCTTTTGACCATATGTAATTTCCCGAAACCCGGTTATCTGGAGAAATCTCAAAATGAAGGTTTTCACGAATGTATGTGAAGGTCATTACATTGTATATATTTACCGAAAGAATGAAAAAGAATGTTTTATGATATTAAAAAGAATAACTAGACCAATTTCAACTGGTATTGTTCTTGATTTTTTAAATTATTTAATTTTAAAACTAATTATAACAATGCCAATTCTTGATTGCATCAATATTGGCCCTATCTTGGCAACATTTCCCACCTAATGATTAATTTAAATTTATATTTAAAATATTTTAAAGTTAAATTTAAATATTAGTGTAATATTTGAATTCGAAGTTTGGCATCGAGCCTTGGGCCAATATTGGCGATAAAAGGTGGTACCAATATTGAACCTTGGCAATCGAGACTTGGACCAATATTGACAATAAAATGTGGTTCCAGTATTCAACCTTGACTATTAGATTCTTTAATTATTGGAATCTCGGGTCAATATTGGTCCAATCGAGGTTTGGCATTAATTTCTACATTCGCAGCCTTGGGCCAATATTGGCCCTATCTTGGCAAAATTTCCCACTTAATTTACCCGATTATTACTTCAAAATTAATAAATTAACGTCAAAGAAAACAAATCTAAATTTGAGATTTATTTATCTTTCTAACAAAAAAATGATTTCACGCTCTTTCGGAAGAGCCAAACGAAACTTGCCTGATGGCAAATATATTATACTTTCTCGAAATGTATTTCTCGACATGTCCGCTGTCTGAATGTGTCTCGGGAGATTTCATTTTGTTGGCAACAAGATCCCATGATCTCCGCCCTGAATGCGCGTATTCAGAATGTAATACATTTGTGTTTCGTGTTGCAATGAGATGTTAATTACCGACAACAGCCAGGTTATTATTCCCAATACCGCCGCTGGTGCCATAGGACTTATGAAATGAATTCTCACACTCCTTTATATCTTTTCTATCTCTCTTCTTTACTTTATTTCAACAGAGAAAAGAGCACGCGTCTATGTTTTTTACTCTCTCCCTCTCTCTCTCTCCTTTCTTTATGTTATAATTAGTATTCAGGATTCGATTAACTAGATTACTAGATACGTGACTTGAACCAACGTCGAATCAATTTTATTAGATTGTAAACGAGAGCCCGCGAAGAAACACGGAAGTGGTCACTTTATAAATTCATTAAGTTATAAAGTAACAGATCCACGATTCTCAACGATGATCCAATGAAATAACAAAGTTCCGCCTTAGTTTCCTTGTATTTACAACAGTGTCGTTCCTAAAATTCTCTCTTATTCTTGGTCTGGACAAGGAAAGTCAGGCCTGTGCCAGGTCGGGGCCAGGTCGGGGCCAGGTGAAATCTAATCCGGGCCCTGGCTGGGGCCAAGTCGGGCTGCCCTAATTCTGCGTGAAACACACAAACCAATTGGTCACCGCGCATGTTTCAATCAGTTCAGAGCCCTAACTAGGACCACGAAGCCATTTTCCAGCCAGATTATAGGCCCCTGTCGGGTCAGACGTTAAAAATTCGGGCCAAGTCGGGTCACGATAAATTTTTACGAACATCATCAGCCGATTTAATTTCTTGCCCGCAAGTAAAAATTCTCTTGCTTCTGAAAAGAAGAGACGTAAAGAAAATTCACATCAGCGTTATTAAAGATAGTCGTAAATAAAAAAAAAATTTTACAAGGGAAACAAAATAGAAATATCGCGAAATTGTATATAGTGAATGTCCCACGATACACTCTCGATGATGTAACAAAAACACTCTCTGTATATACACCAGTAATAATAAAACAGTGTGACATTAATGAGTGTATTGTTAATGTGTTTGACAAAAATACATAAAAAACTTTATTATCAAAGCGGCTTTTCTTGGTGGGGAGGGGGGGAGGGGGTTCAGTGTTACAATTATTATCAAATTCGAGACTTCCGCCTCACGGGAACTGCGTTTATGTTTCAAAGTATATAATTGAAGGAGGCGGAGCTCCTTCGAGAGCTGTATGGAAAATGAAAGGGACGAAGGACCGATTTCTTCACTGGTATACATTAAAATACACTGCACGATTATTCCATTAGGTTTCTTGGGATCACGAGATTTAATTGAAACGTATCGCGAGTACTTGATTCACGTATTTTATATATCAAGTTTACTTTAGAAAATGGGATCACAAATTTGTACAAATTAATTGTATATTTAAAACTTTATATAATGTTACATAATTTCTCTTGAATTTAGAGAAAATTGCAGTTTAATTTCATTTTAATTTAATTAAATAATATTAAATCGTCAGTGATTTTTATCATCGTTATAATAATAGTAATTATTTAATTAATATAATTAAAATGATTAAAAATATTAAAATTATTTAATATGATGATGTGCGCATGTGCGATATAATGGAAACAAATGAAAATGATTCATTTTGTAATGATTGTAATTTTTGCAAAAATGATTTCATTCATCATCATTGTCAGATTCATTTGACATTATCGTTATGGTTTTAAAAATAGTGAAGCAATTTATTATTGTAACAATAATTTATTTCAAGTACAAAATTGTTCACATCATCAGAAATAGTTTATATTTAACATCACTATATCTTTGTCTATGTATAAATTTTTTTTTACAAATCAATATTTGTTATACATTTTAATGTAAAATTAGTTTCTAGTTGATTTATCAGACTTTCCTGTTTGTTATTTCATTATATTTAATTATAAATATAGTTTCAAAAATTTTTACATTTCATAATCAGAATTATTTCAGTAAATCTGAAATTAAAACTATTTTTTTCCAATTACTTAAATTCTAATAACTAAAAGAAAATCGTTTGATAAATATTTCAACGATAATTTTTACAATAGTATAAAAATTTAACAGGATTAATTTAAAGATTTGAAAATTTATTCAAAACATCAGCTAAAAAATTATATATTAGATCTAAAAATTTGTTTGAAACAACTAAAAGTTCAGTTACTCTCTAAATTTTAATTAGTAAAAATTCTTACTAATTTAGTGACTTACTTTCTGCTTTTGAATTAGTTTAATTTTACTAATAAACAGTAGAAATAATTTTTTTTCTAATTTATTAGTAAATAAAGTAAAAATTTTATTTATTTATTCAAATAAAATAAAAATTTTTCTACTCATATTTATTAGTAAATTTTAACTGACTCGAAAGCAAAACGTCAGTCACTGATTCAAATTAGTGGAAATTTTTACTAATTTAGATCTAGAGAGTACAGAAGAAATCTCTCATTCTAAATTCATCATTTTTGACTAATCAAACACCGTCTATTTGCTAATTAATTGAATTAGTTATCATTTTTGACTAATTCATTAATAAACGAATCTAATTAGTAAAAAAAGACTAATTCATTTTCGATAGTAAAATTAGTCCTGGCAGTTCAAAATCTGTCTGGAATAATTATTATTAGAAAAATTTGTTACTAAACAATTAAATGCAATAAATTATGGTTAAAGAAACTAAAACTTAAAACTACCTATAGATAATTTCCAATTTAGCTATAGGTCCACCTATGGGTATTTCAATAAGAATTTTTAGGATTGCAACTTATCAAGCATTTTAAAAATAACGAAAAAAGTTCAGAATGATGGAGCAAATTTTAACATTGCACTCTTTAAATTTGAATTAGTCACTTTTGGCAATTAAATGACCGATTTATTTATTCATTTAATGAATTAGTTACCGTTTTAAATAATTTTTAGTCAATAGTTACTCATTGTTAGTAGAAAACTAATAATTAATTTCGTAAGGCTACTAATTATATTAGTCAACTTTACTAAATGAATTTTTTTTCTACTAACAATTAGCGCCTATTCGCTAATTAAATAAATTAGTTATCGTTTTGACTAATTTTTAGTCAATAGTTACCAATTGTTAGTAGAAAAAAATTATTTAGTAACGTTTACTAAATGGATTTTTTCTACTAACTACTCTCTAAATTTGAATTAGTAAAAATTTTAACTAATTTGAATGAGTGACTCACTTTTTGCTTTCGAATTAGTTGAATTTTACTAATAAATAGTAAAAAAAAAAATTTTCTACTAATTTATTAGTAAAATTTAACTAATTCGAAAGCAAAAAGTGAGTCACTCATTCAAATTAGTTAAAATTTTTACTAATTCAAATTTAGAGAGTAATATAATTAGTAATTACTAATATAATTGGAAATTACTAATATAATTGGTAATTACTAATATAATTGGTAATTAATTATATAATTAGTAATAACTAATATAATTAGTAATTACTAATATAATTAATAAACTTTACTAAACGAATTTTTTTTCTACTAACAATTAGCGTCTATTCGCTAATTAAATAAATTAGTTACTGTTTTGACTATTTTTAAGTCAATAGTTACTAATTGTTAGTAGAAAA